>ML879136.1:0-10528 GCA_009831015.1 Picea engelmannii
TGGTCGAGGGTTTCCAGTATAAAATCTTTGTGTATGAGCCATTGATTAAATTCCGTTTTGCTTAAGAATCTATATGCATTGCTTTACTTCACATGTTTAAAACTTACATGTGATATAGCTTCTTTCAAAGAAACAACTTGTTTACCAGGGACTTTGATTGATACAAATTCCCCAACTTATCCCATAGTTCCTTGGCTGTAGACTCTCCTGAGACATTCAACAACACTGAATCTGCCTTTGATGTGCAACCATGCGCAATTACCCAGGTGCATGCATCACTATGAAATGTGAGCAACCTTTCTTTGATAATAATCCCTGCGCACTACTCAGGTGCGCATAAAACCAATACTTGGTGCCAATGGCTCACCAACCTATATGTAAATTTTCATTTACAATTGGTACCAATGGATCACTAGCCTATATGTACAATTACAAAGGGTTTCAGATTAGGGACATTACATTCTCCTCCCCCTTATTTATGCACTATCCTTGGTGCATTATATACACATGTACATACAAAATTTCAAAAATCTTCAAAAAGATGTGGATACTCTGCCCGCGTAGCATCCTCGTGCTCCCAAGTTGCATCCTCAGAACTGTACTAGGTCCAATGAACCTTTACTAGCTCCATGGCTTGATTCCAGAGCTGTTTGATTTTCCGATCCAATATGCAAATCGGTCACATTCAAAAATCGCCTTCTTGCTCCACCCGAATCACATTGCAATCAATAATATGATTAGCATCATGTACATACTTTTTAAGCAACGATACATGGAAAAAATTATGAATACACAAGGATTCAAGCAATGTAAGCATATATGTGACATTATCAATCCTCTCTAGAATTTAAAATGGCCCACATTAGCGTCCTGCCATCTTAGAACGATTTCCCAACTTCAGGGAACTGCGTCTTACTTTTACTTTCAAGAACACATGGTCACCCACTTTAAACTCTCTTTGGGTTCTGCCTTTATCTGCGTGGCTCTTGTGTCTGTCTTGGGAAGCCTTTAAATTCTACCTTATATTTACCATATTCTCCTCCATTTCCCGTAGCAAATTTGGCCCAACCAATGCACGGTCTGTTGGGTTGTCCTAACTGACTGGTGTGTTGCACTTTCTACCATAAAGTGCCTCAAATGGACTTATCTTTGAAGATGTTTGATACCCATTGTTGTAAGCAAACTCTTCCAAGTGAAAGTAGTCTACCTATTTCGATGGTTTATCCATCACATACATCCTGAGCATATTTTCAATCACCCGATTTACCTCCTATGTTTGTCCATCTGTCTCGAGGTGATATGTTGTGATAAAGTTCATATTTGTCCCAAATCCTTTGAATAACCCTTTCCAAAAGTTCGATGTGAACTTAGAATCTCTATCAAACGTAATTGTCTTAGGTACACCATGTAGATTAGCAATTTATCACATGTATATTTCAACAATGTTGGATGTCTTTTGTGTTGACTTCACTCGAATAAAATGGGTAGCTTTAGTAATCTTATCCACCACTACCATAATAGAATCATGTTGCTTAGTTGTCCTAGGTAGCTTAGTAAGTTTGATGACTTCACTGGAATAAAATGGGCAACTTTAATAAGCTTGTCCACCACTACCATAATAGAATCATGTTGCTTAGCAGTCCTAGGATGCTTAGTAATGAAATTCATGGTTACAACTTCGCACTTCCACTCAAAAATGGGCAAAGGCTATAGAAAACTAGTTGGGTGTCTGTGCTCAACCTTGCCCTTTTGACATTCAAGGCATCTAGCGATAAAATTAGCAACCTCCTTTTTCATACCTAGCCAATAGTATTCTTTTTTTATTGCGATAATTATCTTCTAGTAGCTTGGGTGTCTAGCATAAGGAACTTTATAGATCTATGATAATAATAGATTTTTCAACTCGTGAACATTTGACACAAGACTTTGCATCTATACATGAGGATTCCATCCTCTTTTAGCTCATAATCTTCAAATTTATGCCGCGACATAACCTATTGTAAATTCACCTTTATGTCCACATAGCGTTGATCTGATTTGGAAAGCTCTAAAATTTTGTCACACAAATCTAAATTATACATGCTAATGGTTGTAGCATGCATCTCCTGCACCCTCCCGCTGAGTACGTCAACCACCTTGTTCTCTTTTCCTATGATGTGATTTATGTTAAAGTCATACTCACTAAGGAATTTGGCATTTAAACTTGGCTGTCCAAAAAGATACTTCAGACCACTATGGTTTGTTCTCAGCTCAAATCTTTTACCCATGAGATAGTTTCACCACATCTTCAAGGCATGCACTATGGATGTCAATTCTAAGTCATGAGTAGCATAGAGCCTTTCATGCTCTTTTAACTTTCTTGATTCGTAACATATCACATGACCATTATGACTAAGGACTCCACCAAGCCCTTCCTTGCATGCATCTGTGCACACAACAAAGTCTTCATCTGAATCAATAATTCTCAAAATTTGTGCACTTGTTAGCAAACTCTTCAAGTGTTGAAAACTCCTTACACAATTCAGAGTCCACTCAAATCGCACACCTTTGTTTTGCAAGGATGTGATTGGATGCGCAATTTTTGAGAATCCTTCAATAAACCTTTTGTAATAACCTGTAAGTCCCATGAAGGACCTCACCTCTACGACATTTCTTGGTGTCGACCATTCCTCAATGGCTTTTAGTTTTTCTGGATCCACAACTATTCCTTCCTTCGAAATGATATGACCCAAATAATGAATTAGTCGTTGGTAAAATGAGCACTTTCTCAACTTTGCATAGAATTGATGCTTCGTCGATACTTGTAGCACCATCCTCAAGTGTTGCTCATGCTCTTCTTCAGACTTTGAGTAAATAAGTATGTCATACATAAATACAATGACAAACTTATATAAGTAATTTATGAAAACTCCATTCATTAAACACATGAAGACAACTGGTGCATTTGATAACCCGAATGGCACCACTGTGAACTCGTAATGTTTGTACCTTGTTCTGAAGGCAAACTTGCTAATGTCTTCTTCCTTAATTCTCACTTGGTGATATCCATGTATGAGATCAATCTTTGAAAATATCTGCGTGGTAATCAAAGAGGTCATCTATCCTTGGCAAAAGATACTTGTTCTTTACCATTACTTTACTCAACTACCTTAAGTTGATACAAAGCCTCAATGTACCATCCTTCTTCTTCACGAACAATACCAGGGCACCCTAAGGTGACAAGGCGTATATACCCGTTCTTTAGAAGCTCTTCAAGTTACATATGTAATTCCTTCAGCTCTAGTGTACTCATCCTATAAGGAGTCTTGGATACAGGAGCAACACATGGGATCATATTTATAGAGAAATCAATATCTTTTTTCGGTGGCAACCCCGATAACTCTTTAAAGACATTCTCAAACTCTTTCAGTACTGCACAATCTTCAACATCTCGCACTTTATCCTTATGTTGCTCTTCCATGTGCGTTGTAAATACTTGACATCCTTTCTTATAGCTTTTCTTCAATTGCAAGGCTGAAACTTATTTCATAGTTACAGCTCTTGCAATGCCTTGAACTGTTCTTAAGTTCCCTGCCTCATCTAAGCAAGTAAATGCCTTATTGTAACATTCTAGAAATACATGATGTTGGTCCAACCAATCCATACAAATGAGGCAATCTTATGAGCCCAAAGGTATGATATTCAAACCAGCGTTTGTGCACAGTCCATTCATTTCCATTGGACATGCTTTAACCATCTCATTAATTTTCCTTTTTGACCCTATAACTAACTTTACCAACCAAGGCTTTCCAAGCTTGCTTCTTGCCAATTGGAATCTTTCCACCATCTTTTCCACCATCTTAGGATCTAGACAACTATGACTAGCTCCTGAATCAATTAAAATAGCAACGGGTTGGTCATTAATCTTATCTTCCACTTCAATCATGTGCGACTGAAATTCAACTTGCTTGTTATCCAAGGCTGTGTAAATCCTGGGTACGTTTCTGCCCATGTCTTCAACTGTCACAACTTGCTTTACACTATGCACAATCCTTGTTTTTTCACCTCTTTGAGGGAAATCTCTGTGCATATGATCTCCGCCACAACCCCAACATTGAATATATTGTTGCCTTGGTTTTTGGCCCATTGTCTCTGTCATTCTAGGCTCATTAAGAGTTGGTTGTCCTTGCGCAGTATTTCTGGAAAAAAAAAATGGTGACTTAGTCCCCTTCTTCTTCTTTTCCACCTTGATTTTCATCTTGGCTTCCCAAGCCTTTTGGAAAGTCGGTCTTCCCCTTTGCTGATCATAAAGACATTTAGCGCACCTTATGGTTTCCTCCATTGTCCTAGGGTTATCATATTGTATCTTGTCACTGATAAATGACGGTAGCCCACTTAGGTACCTCTGAATTTTAACTTGCTCATCCTTGATGAATGCGACATATTTCAGCAGCTCTAAGAATCTTATTTCATACTCATCCATTGTCATACTCTCAAACTTGAGTTCAAAGAACTCCTTCATTTTCTTGTAATAGTATCGCTTGGTTAAGTTTATCCTTTGAAAATGCCTCTTAAACTCCCTCCAAGTAACCTTATTTTCATCGATGTGTTGCACTTGCACGAACTGATCCCACCACATCAATGCTTCTCATTTTAGTTGATAGATGGCAATTCTCCCTTCTACCTATGCAGAATAATTATGCACTTGGGAGTACTTACTCCTACCCAACAACTAGGTCTCTACATCTTCATCCTTCTTGTGCTCACCATCAAGTTAAGAGGCTTGATCTTATTCATTTCTCCCTGTAGCTAGTCCACCCATTCATTCTTTCATGCTTTCTGATAGAAGATGGACTTGAGCTACTGCGCATTGTCTTAAATGAATTCTTTGGTGAGTGAGGGTGATGCCTATCAACACTTTGTTTTTCTTCTTTTCTCATCATAAGAACCGTGACTTCTTGACTTGCTCGACTCTGTCTCCTTATCCATTTTATTTTCTATTTTGTCCAAGCTTTTAGTCAACTTGATATTGAAGTCATCTTGCTACTCCTTGGATTTCATAAGCCTTTCATTATCAACTTTATAGCTTTGGACATCTTTTTGTAGTCCCTTTATGGTTTCTACCAAGTTTATGCACTCCTCCTTGGATTTTGTACCATTAGCACCCAAACCGACATACAAATCCCCAAATTCATCATCATGGCTATAGGCTCTTTGCACATATTCCATGCTTTTTGATTTTTTTTGCGTTGATTGTGTCCTGCTCTAATCATTGATAATTATACAAAATGTGCAGGCAATAAGATTTGTTATATGAAGTCATGAGACAACTTCATGAAAACTTTGCACCATTTTGTCAGAATCCTTTCTTCTAATGCTCATGCGTGCACTGGCATTCAACATGTATCAATGCGCGATATCAATATTTAACATATAAATCACATATTAGTATTGTGCATGCACCACCATTTTTGTTCCACGCAGCCCCAATTTTTAGTGCGCACACCTGTGCACCATTGTTTTCTATACATTTCCGGTGTTGCACCCCGCAAAGTCAAAATTTAACGCACACACTTGCACATTCTTATTTTAGGCACACCATGGCCGTGCTCTAATTCCAAATTCGACCACTTACCAGTTTGATTTTTTCCTTAAGTAGAAACTCGGCCCATGCAGGCTCAATGTTGAAACCAGATCTCTGATACCAATTTGTAACATCCCCATTACCAAACTTCTTTGATACCAATTTGTAACATCCTCGTTACCAAACTGCTTATGATACCATAGTGTATAATTACCCAACTTGCTACTGAGCAATGCTACTTCAAAATCTAGTGCGTAGATTCTACTATATATCATTAGTCTATGTAGTAGTAATTGAAGTAACGCGCTCAACCCCAAGTTGAGTCACACCACCCAAACTTTCCTCTTAGGACATAGCTTATAACAACAGAAGTAACTCCAATACAACTACTGAGCACAAGCATACTTATCACACAACACTAATGTGCACGTAATTCACACTGAACATAGATAATTAAGCACACACAAAATGAGATAAGCACATAAAGACACTTATCTTTTGTGAAAATTCACCAACTGCACATAGAACTCAGACGTTTCTCCTAGCCATAGACTCTACTGCTCATATACTTTTAGCAACAGGTCACCCCTGAGCCAGGGCTTAATTCCACGAGGGAAAAAGGGTTCTTAATGCCAAGCTAAGATTTGACAATCAACATAATTATTCAATCCAAGGTGCCATTGTTGCAACTAGCCTACAATCTATCATTCCCCACATGCATGTTAGACCCAAAGAAGTGTGCCCCTTCTCTGCTCAACAGTCCATCGACTGCCCCACTTCCCTTCCAGGGTTCCAACAACAGGTCGGACAGGAAGTCTCAGAACCCTGCAACTAATTCCCAATGCACCAGGGAACAATTCCCCAAAAAACTCTCACATAGAGAGAATGTTCATGGGCCTAACAACCCGCCTCTTCAACAACAAATCTCTCACCTAGAGAGAATGCTCACGGGCCTGACATCCCGCCTCTTTGACAACAAAACTCTGGTTACCATACAAAAAAATCCCTTTACAAGATTTTCTTTGCARATAAGGTAATAGTCGTATATTCCAAATGGTCGAAGCCCTTCTGCACATGAGAAAATGAATGACTCTTTTCCCCAAAATACACTAAAGCCAACAATATATATGGCATGCCTTAAACTGACACTTGTCACCTTTAGAAGTAGCTCTAGCCAGATGGTGACTCGTTCCTATCCTCAAGAACTTAGGATAAATAATTATCCATAAATTACACTTTTCAAAAATATTAATAAAATATTCCCTAGGACTTAAGTCCCCCCCCCTTTTCCCTTTTTCGGTGGAGTTATCCCCCCATATCTTTTCATCTGATTTGTCTGCATGCAACGATGTGATATTATTAATTACTTGAGTGTGATTACATTTTACAAGGATAGGCGCACTGGCCTATTTGCGTCCCGACTCACCAGCCTCATAACAACATAGACTATCTTGCCTCAGATACATTCATACATACATACATACATATATAACTTGGTTCAATGTGCACTTCTATTTAATCCCTGCACACTTACTCTAGTGCACGCAACACTGTGTAATGTATGCACTATTCCATTGATGTGCAACCACGCAACTTACCCAGGTGCGCGCAAAACCAATACCTGGTGCCAACGACTCACTAGCCTATATGTACATTTACATTTACAATTGGTACCAATGATTCACAAACCTATATGTACAATTACAAAGGGTCTCGAATTAGGGACATTACACTTACATCCTATTTGAGCACTGCAAGCCTTTGAAAAATGGGTTGTTGATTTCACTAGTCTGATAAAACCCTCTGTGAAGCATTCAAAGGCACGATATATTATTACCGCAATCAATTACTTGACTTGTTGGGCTAGGGCCGAAGTTCTTCAGGATTGTTCTACAGACACAACAACACGATTTATCTTTGAGAACATAATTACCAGGTTTGAATGTCCTTGGAGTTTGATCCATGATAAAAGAGCCCACTTTATCGGTGAGACTATCTCCACCCTCACAAGAGAGTTTTTGATTCAACACCATATGAGTAGTCCATACCATCCACAAGCTAATGGAACAATTGAAGCCTTCAACAAGATCTTAGAAAGGGGATTAAGTAAAGTATGTTGCGCAAATCGTGATGATTGGTATGAGAGAGTTCCAACTATGTTATGGGCTTACCATACCACTACAAAGAAATTACACAAGTTTACACTGTTTCAATTGGTATATGGAAGAGAAGCGGTAGTCCCAATTGAGTTTATAAATCTGAGTATATTCATTACACAACCTACTAAGATGACATAAGATGAATCCATCGCAACATGAATTGTGGAACTCATGGAACTTGAAAAAGCTAGATTCTTAGAGAATTTTCATTAGACAGTGTAAAATGATCGAGAGAAGGCATGGTAGAAGGATCACGTCCGCTTATACGACAACAAGTATCAAAAACATCGAAGGAAATTACAAATGCATTGGTTGGGACCTTTTACAGTCGTGGAAATCCGTGAATCTAATGTTGTTAGGATCATGCAACTCGATGGGATTCTTCGTCCAGAATGGGTGAATGATGCACGCCTGAAGCCCTACATTTATGCTTGATAGGAGGCATTACACACCGCTCATGTTACCAGGAGTGAATGCAATATATGATTTCAATTGTTTTGTTGTTTATCTTTCATGTCAATAAACTGGTCACATGTCCAACTATCACTTGTCGTAGAGTCTAGTTGTCATTACCAGTTTTTCCAACCAGATATCACCTTTGTGGTCGGGGACGTCTAAATCAAATTCATTAGTATTCAGAAATCGTTGAGTTTGAAATTCGTGCCATGTTTCTGTCACATCATTTGTTAAGACCGTTAGTACCTTTTTATTTGTTGTCCCATTGTTTCTAGTTAAAGTCATTTAGTCCCAACAACTGTCATTACTTTTCTGGTTAACTGTTGGTGGGGTCGTTAAATGTTTCGGGTACTGCATCCTATCAACGTCCACTTGGTAGCCATGCTTGTTATTACCCAAATCGCCTTGTATATTTTGTCGCGTTTTTCTCATCATATCCGACGATAATGTCAAGTTACCTCCATGTTGTTCCTCTTAATGACTAATTAATGTCGTCACCTCTTCGACGTTGTCTATAAACTCTTCTTCGGCCGCCTACTCCTCGTTATTTTGTTTTCTTCGAGTCAATTGCATACTTAGTTGTGAAGCTTACTAAGCCTTCTTTGCACTCACCTCTCTCCTGTCGACCCCCTGTTGTGTTTGTCTACCATCGCCAATTTCCAAGTATGGGTCGACCAAGCACTACTCGAGACATTGTCCCAAAGCTTGTTGTTCCTGCAAAGTTCATTGATCCACGAGTCACTGTCCTGGGTGATTTACAGAGGAAGGCCGAGCAAACTTGCCTCGTTGATATAAATTTCTTGGATGTCAATCTATTCCCACAAATGAAAGCCAAAGTCTACTCAGACTATTCTTCACTGCCCTCGAGAGAGGTTGATATGGAGAAGAAGACTCCCTTTGTGTTGCTACGAGAGTCCACAATAAATAATTTACGGGACTTACCAGTGTTTGGGACCATAAGCAAGGTTGGGCATTGTACCAAGCTCCTCATCAGTCGCGTCCACAATGGTTCCTTGTGGTTGAATAAAGAGTATTTGATTCACGTGGAAGATATCCACCAACTAACAGGTCTATTAATGGAGCCAGACGATGGCACCAAGGGCTTCCAAGGGTCTAGAAAGCATGGTAAGAAGAAGGGAGAGCCTACTCTCTACGACAAGTTTAATACCAGACAAGGTGGTTGAGTCATCGTGCTTGAGCCCATTCTTCATGAACCGGTCTACTACGCATGTTATCTAATAGCATACATAGTTACGAGCACCTATACATGAGGTGAATGTATACTAGATGCCCTCTTAGTGGTGAATTTCTGCGCACAAAGAACCGTCGTAAACTGGTGCTAGTAGTTGTGAACTGAATTGCTCCATGCATGAGTAGATGTGCATGAGAAGGACAAATATTTTATTTATGGGTACCTTTTAGTTGCCCTCGCCACGTGGAAATGGCAGTCACCAATGGGAAGGGATCTTGCGATGACTGCAAACACTCGAGTTATGATAAGATTTGAGACCTGATAGGCCCAGACCAATGATGCCAATTCCTCCTTCAATAGCATTTCCTTTCTGTAGTGGTTTAACGACCTTGTCAGTGTTACCCAGTGCCAACACATTCCCCAAGATCTACTGAACTTCCATACCAGCAAGGTTTTGTTTGGCATGAACTGAGACAACACATTCGTGTGGCCTCTAGGCACATCGATAGATGAATTCGATACTCCCCTAATGTAGTACCGCCTCATGGAGTAAGCACTAAACAAAGAAGTATGTTCATATCATGGAGTCATGAAATAACATAAGCGCTTTAGAGTCTCCTATCAATTCCCTGCCATTTCATGGCGAGAGGCCCCAACACCAATATATATTCCAAGCTCCAACATCGCGAATAAAAAACGACCGCTCTCGCCTTTGGATTCAGATAAAGAAGAAAAAGAAGAGGCTTTGCCCAACTCTAGGCCATTGTTGGTTCTCAACATCCTGGATGACACCACTATCTCTTGTAAGGACTTGCATGAAGATACTACCTTTTACCTTAAGAAACAATGCACCAATTCTCCTTCCACATGCACCTTCGACCCCATGATCACTGACGTTATTCCCATCTCCTCCCGACCACCTTCAACTTGTACCACCCCACCCACTCCATCCTTTGTCCCCATTCTCATCATCGAGGACCCCCCCCGTTACGACTAAGGCCACCCCTATAGTTGAGGAATCTATGTACCAATCCCCTATTTCATTCGTGGATGCTCCATCATCTATTCCCCCCTCAACTACCTAGTTTCCTTTTGATGCTCCTGCAAACTAGTCTAGTGACCCCTTTGTTTCCACTGTTGGAACCGTAATCCCCATTC
>WSFP011475837.1:0-16993 GCA_009831015.1 Picea engelmannii
GAATGATTACTCAGAAGATCAGGATGATGGATTTCCAATCCATGACAAAGATCTCATGATGACAGAAGAAGTGCCACATGGACATGTTCCAGTTTTCCAACAATGATATACTTTATTGATCAGAGCTACATGAACCCTTCATAGAAAACCAATGTTCCAGATCGAAGTACATTTTAAATCAAGCATTACATTATCTGTGATGAAGTCCAGGAAGGAGAAAGTGGTTCTCCAATACATATCTTCATAGATGAGCAGATAAGCAGACATTTTGGTAAAGCTTATGTCCAAGATGAAAGAGTTTGCATACTCAAGCTGGAGCTCATGGAGACGACTTCCTTATTGAAAAAGGAAGAGACGACTCCTAGGTTGGGAGGGAGCACTGATGTATTATTGATTGATGGATAACCATTTTTCAGTTCGAAAAATGGTCTAGGATGAGCAGATTCTTTCCAGTTCGGAAAGTGGACTGAGATTTCTGACAGACAGGCATTTTTCAGTTCGGAAAATGGTCCAGATTGTTGATGTACCATAGACAACGACTTCCCATTGTGGTTAACATGGGAACTGGTCTAGGGAAGTCTCTCTTCTTGAGGGTTACTCAAGAAGACTGACCCACCTCATTGGACAGTGATTTCCCATTGTGGTTAACATGGGGAATGGTTTGTTTTGGAGGTTGGTGCAGGACAATCATTTCCTTTGGAAATGGTCCGAACAGTCATTCCTTAGGGCAGATTCATTCTCTCCAAGTTGCACTTTGTTTAGTGCCGGAAGAATGGTCCAGGGTGGGGAATGGTCCAGGTTAAACAATCAGGGACATACATTCCTTAGGGAAGACTCATTCTCTCCAGGTTACACTTTGTTTAGTGTCGGAGGAATGGCCCAGGGTGGGGAATGGTCCAGGCTCAGAAATTAGGACAATTATTCTTTCTTGCTTGAGAAGAATAGTCCAGATAACTCATCATTGATGTCTTACCTTTTTTAGGGCAGATACTCTTCCGAGATCTCACAGATGTGAGTGGAAGAATGGCCCAGATGATTCAGTTTATATCATAACATTGTTTCTGTGCAAGTTGATATCAGATGATTGTTATGAAGACCGTATGTTTCTAAATAATATATGTATACTACTGTGGTGGATGTGTTCCACTATTTGGTCAAGTATTTGTGTGATGCTTGGTGTGGTAGTATACCACTAGATTGTAGTTGTGTACTACTATGGATAGACACAGTTGTGTTCTATTGAATGATATTGTTCCAATTGACTTGAAGACTATCAACAGTGATGAAAATGATTATCAACTAGATGGATGATCAATGAACAGAGATTTCCCAGACAGAAAATGGTTCAGAACATTTATTCTTCTAGATTAGAAGAATGGTTCTTTTGTCAATCTATGGAGTGAGCATCATGTCTGATTACTCAGATAGAGTATGGTTTCGAGAGATGATGCAGTTGATGACACTGATGGTGATGATGGTGCTCATGATCTAGTCATGAGATAGTCTATACAACTATGTTGATGATCTAGTCATGAGCTTTAACCAAAGCATAAGCCTGCTTCTCCATGATGTCATATTTTATTTCAGCATCCCTCAATGCCCTGCTGAAAAAGGCAATGGGTTGCTCTAACCCTTCAACATTCTTCTGCAATAAAACAACTGCTATAGTGTTAAATGAAGCAAAAGAAAAAATCAAAAAATCCTTGGAGTAGTCAGGACTGATGAGCATAGGTTCTTCAGTCAAGACCTTTTTAATTTGATCAAAAGAATTTTGAGACTTAGTAGTCCATTTGATTTCGCTTCCTTTCCTCAACATCATTGTAATATACTTTACCAATTCAACAAAATTTGAAACAAACCTTCTCAAAAAAATTATTTTCCCCAAGAAGGACTGAACTTCTTTCTTGGATCTAGGGAGTAGCAAGGTTTGTATAGCTTCTATTATTGTTGAATCAATCCTTACCCCTTCAGTTGATAGAATGTGCCCCAATAATTTCCCCTCCTTCATGGCAAACAATGACTTTTTGGGATTTAGAGAGAGACCAAATTTTCTGCACTTCAAGAAGACCCTTTTCAAATGATGATAATGTTCATTATCATATTGTGAGAACATTGTTATTTCATCCAAATAAATGACTACAAACTTGTCCTTCTCCCCAATAAAGGCAATGTCCATGGCTTGTTGAAAGGTCGCTCCTGCGTTCATCAATCCAAAGGGAATCTTAGTGTACATGAAAGTACCCCAAGGAGTAGTGAAGGTTGTCTTCTCTCTATCTTTTGGCAAGACAGAGATCTGATTGTAGCCAGAAAAGCCATCAATCATAGACATCCTAGATGCACTTGTCACCCTCTGTAATATGTGCTCCATCTTTGGCAAGGGGTAATTGTCTTTCTTAGAGATTCTATTCAAATTTCTGAAATCGACACAAAGTTTGATTTCTCCATTCTTCTTTCTCACTAGGACCAGGTTGGCCACCCATTCAGAATATCTCAAAGGGATGATAATCTTGGCATCCAAAAGCTTTTTTACCTCTTTTTCCATAATAGGCAACAACATAGGATTTATTTGTCTCGGCTTCTGCCTAAATGGCTTAGTCTCTTCCTTCAAATGGATCTTATGTTCAATGATGCTTGTGTTGTATGTTCTCAGATCTTCATATGTCCAGGAAAACACATCAACAAACTCTTTTAAAAACTCAACATATTCATCCCTTTGTTCCCTTGACAAGCTGCTAGACAACTTGACATATTTTGGATCCTTCTCTGTACCCACATTGCATTCAGTTACATCAGCATCATCAATTGAACCTTTAACCTTCACAGCCACATCATTTTTGTTAAACAATCTCTTTAAAGGAACTAGTCCCTTTGGAATATGGTTACTAGGCAACTGAACAATATGATGGTTAGCAATTTTATTTAGAAAAACATCAACATGAGGGCTATTTTCAAAATCATGATCTTGATCAATATGTAATGCAGAAAACTCATCAACAGTCTCAAGAAATCTTTTAATCTCAAGATCATCCTCAAAGACCTTCCAATGTTTCACATTGTCAGGTATAGAGGGTCTATATTTCACCTCTACATCATACTTGAGTTTAGGTGGCAAAGGGATTCTGAAATTACTTCTTGAAACATCCAAAAAATCAACCATGGTGTTCTCTTCTCTTGGGATAAATGAGATATTGAAAGCTAATAAGAAACTGTCAACAATATCCCAAACTTCATTTCTATAAGTCCTTAGCCTAGGGTGCTTTGCTTAATATAGATTTTTTATTTGATGGACAATTAATTCAGCATCCCCAAACACTGATAGATCTTCAATCCCCATGTATTTTGCAGCCCTCAAACCAACAACAAGAGATTCATACTCTGCCACATTGTTGGTAGTTTCAAATTCTAGTTTGTAGGACAAAGATATGGTC
Organism: Picea engelmannii; assembly: GCA_009831015.1. Classification (NCBI taxonomy): domain Eukaryota; kingdom Viridiplantae; phylum Streptophyta; class Pinopsida; order Pinales; family Pinaceae; genus Picea; species Picea engelmannii. The sequence goes on from WSFP011475837.1 coordinate 3,429, forward strand.
TCTTGAGTAGGTGAAACAAATACTACTCCAACACCAACACCTTCCTTAGAAGAGGCTCCATTAAATAACATCTTCCAAACAAAGGTAGTTGGAGGAGAGTCTTCACAAAAAGTGATGGACTATTTTCTGATTTCAAGAGGAGGTTCACGAGCATCAGTGAGCTGCAATATGTTGGATCCCAAATCAGTATCAAGTGCAAAAATAGGATGGTTGGTGGGGTTTGCTTCATCATTAATAATGTAGGCCAATTGAGCTTCCTTGTAAAGTCTTCTATGCTCCCCCCGGAACAAAGGAATGGTAGCATATGTGAGGTCCATCTGCAAGGTTCCCCAAAGTCTTTTTATCCAAGATATTTACAAGAGAATACCAAAATTAGGGGGAACATCAGCCACCACAATGTACATGACCACACTTTTCATGGGCAATTGAAACAAGGTCACAACCAGATCTTTGATGACCTCAAGACACTTCACTTTCCTAGAGTCAAAAGAATATAAGTCATGGTAAGTTTTTGTGATTTCTAATCCAAGTTCATCCATGACTATTTTTGGCATGAGATTGTGAGATGCCCTTGAGTCCATCAAGAAGTTATGCAACACCTTATCATGAATGTTTAGTGATGTATATAAGGGAGGGGATGAATCATCTCTATATTCTATCAAAGGTCCTAAGATGACTATTGGCTTTTCATATTGAAGGTTGACTGAATCAATGGAAATGGAGGAGGATTCGAGCTGCAACATTTTGGAAAGATATTTTTTAAATTCTTCATTCTTGATCAACTCCAAAAAAGGTACAGGGATTTTGATTTTTTGAATTTCACTTTCAAAGCTGAAGGAAGATGGAGATTTCAAAATTTCCTTGACTTCTAGGGTAGGATTCTTGACCAAATCTTGAGGGATTTGTACATCCTTTTCTTTGTTGCCAACTATCACAGTCTTGGCATAATTTTATTTTTTTGTGGGCTGATCAGAAGTATCAATATTTTCCTCTTTCTTTTTGGATCTCAGATTATATCTATTAGGACTTTCTTTTTCCTTCTCTCCCTTACTCAATTCATTTATTTGATTATCCATCAAGGATTCCTCATATGCAGATTGGGTCAAGTGAGGGGATGAAGAGGTGTCACCTAGGTAATGGATCTCAGGATCAGTTTCTTCATTCTCTCCTTCTTCATCATCAACAAGGTTGTTTTGTAAAGGAGTTTGGACCTTTTGATCATCCCGATCTCTGTTTCTAGGATCTCTTGGAAGGATCTGAGGAGCATTATTTGGTCTTATGAAGTTACCTCTGTTATCAACATTTTGTGTATTTCTATAGGTCTGTTTTCCTTCAAGTTTTAGCTTCTCCATGTTGGTAGAAAATGATTTTACTAATTTGGTAAGTTCGCCAACTTGAGGATGGACAATAGAGGAATCATAGGTCGAGGCTTGAGCTCTTTTTTTTTCTCTTGTCCCTATCATATTTTCCCCTAAGTTTGTCATATTCCACTATGTTATATTCTACCTCCAAGGATGCATCTTGCATATGAGCTAAGGAGGCAGATATTCTTTCTCTCAGTAAAAGGAAAAACTCGGGGTCAAAAGCACTGGCATAGGTGATATTGATAGAGGTTTCGTAGGCTTGATCTCAACAGGGATATTATTGTACATTTTGTTGAATATTTTAGAGAAGTTAGAGACATATTCTCCATGTTTCCTCTTTAGGGCTCCAAATTCTGTGATATAATACAAAAAATATTTTTTATCCCCCCATTGTCTCAAGAAAGCATCGTCTAAATCTTCAATCCCAGCAATGGATCCAGGAGTCAAACCCCTAATCCATTTCCTAGCCTCACCATCAAGGCTTTGGACAAAGACTCTCATCCACACATCCTCATTCTCAATGTTTAGATTGTCTTCATAACTGTAGAAGGCAAAAAGGTGTTCTTCAGAAGTTATGTCTTCTTCTCCTGTGAATTTGGACATTTATTTTAGGTAATCTCCAGTAGGGAGAGAATTCATTGCCTGAGGTAAGATAAGAGGGGCATACCTAGCAACCACTATGGCATCCATCCTATTTCTAGGAGGGTTAGCACCTGCCATTAGATTTTGAATTGTGGGAGAGCAAGGAGGAGAAAGAGATTTGACAGTGTGCAAGTTAGGAGAAAAAGGAATATAGGAAGGAGGGATTTCAGTTTTCACAGCAGAAGGCTGAGTCTTGGAAGAAGATGGTATAGGATGCAAGGGATATGAGGTTTCCTTTTCTTTGGCTGCATAAATTTTGATAGGAGGAGGGGTAGCAAATCCTAAGGTAGGAAAATCTTCAAGACTCTGAAGTCTGATCCAATTCACAATATCAGGAGAGACAAGGATTTCAAAATTTTATTCTTTCAAATCAAGGTCAAAAGAGGAGTGTTGGCACAGGGGAATACCTAGGGTTCAACTCTAACATCGTACCAAGAAGCCCTAACTACTGGCCCTTTCGGCAACACTTGCGAAGCAGATGAAGTCTCACCTGAAGTAGCAATAAGGGGGTTGCAGGACATAGGTGTCTACAACCAGAGGAAATGCAAAGTGAATCTAGAACAACAATGTAATATAACCCAGAGATCCCTTAATAGTCTTACACTTAGCTTCGCAAAGTTAACTTATACCTTCTATCTTTCATAATGAAACAACAATGCAATAACAGTATAATCAGAGAGAAAATAACACAACATCAACCACTAAGAACAACAAGATTTACGTGGTTCACCCTCTCCCTAGGGCTACGTCCACATAACTGTGTTTCTTGATATATTATATGGAAACATACAGTTCTATCTACACACGTAGTTGGATATCTCTCTTTCTTTCTCTCTTTCTCTTCCCTCCCTACACACCCAACTGTAGGGTTGATCTTCACACCCAGCTAAAGATCCAAAATACAGAATGCTCTTACAACAAAAGAACACTTCTCTCAATAGCGCTCTCAACAACAATAACAGTAACCAAAAACACCAAACTTCTCAACCCTTCTAGACCTTTATTTATACATTACATGACTCTCAGACAACCTTAGACCGAAGTCTAGGTGTCAAAACCCTAGATCCAAAACCCTAGGTCCACATGACCCGTGTTTTTAGGGCTTCTCCAGCCTATCCTTCCTTATTTTCTACGAGGTACTCCAAAGCATCCATTGGTGTCTTCTTCCGCTTGCTGAGTTGTCCACGATCCATATTCTTTGATTCTTTATCGTTCTTGATCTTTTGTTTCAACGACTTTCTTTTCCTTACTTTGTTCCTTCTTTTCTGCTTCTTTAACCACTTCGACCCTTCCTCAGTTTATGTGCCTTACGCACACTTTGTACTTCGTCTTTATTCTTCCTTAATCTTCGCTTTCTTCCTTAATACATAACCAAGGGCCAACAAGCCCCCAACACTCACATGTGAATTGTGCTGAGTCATTGCAAGATTGAGCTTCCCATATTACTTCGATTGCAGACTGTGTGGAGTAGCCCGTTCTTTCTGCTTTTCCCCTCCCTATCGTGTGCAGACTGTCTTTTCTGTGTCTGGTACTCAATTTCAACTGCACTTGGTACTTAGACCCTTATTTTCTTTATTTTTACTAAGAGTTGCAAGACAACTGGTTGTCACGATACAACTTCAATCGGCTCCCATTTACTAGACCATCCTTCCATTCTCCATTAAGTGTGTTCAACTGCACAGCTCCACCTTCTGTTACATAGGCAACTTCGAATGGTCAAAGCCAATGTGTCCTGAACTTCCATGGATGCTTCATGAACTTGTTGTCATATTATACTACCGAATCTCCTTGCTTGAATGCTTTCCTCTTGATATGTCGGTCATGGTAAGCCTTTTCTTGTTCTTTTTGTACTTGCTAATGAAATCCTATAATAAACATGTCTTCCTCTAATTCAATCAACTGCGCAAGCCTGTCTTGAACAACGCATGTGTCATCCATACCTATAAATGTTGCAATTCTTAAGCTGGGAACCAAATATTCCATAGGTACCACTACTTCCAGGCCATAAACTAACTTAAATGGGGTCTGTGTTGTTAACTTTTTGAAAGTGGTTCGATAAGCCCATAACACTACTGGAATTCTTAAATCCCAATAATCTTTGTTAACACTGCAAATCTTGGTCAGCGTTGTCTCCAAGATCTTATTGAAATCTTCGATTGTACCATTCGCCTGTGGGTGGTATGGTGTGCTCTTCTGATGGTGAAATTCAAACTCCTGAGTCAAGGCTTAAATGGTTTTGTTAATGAAGTGTGTACCTTGATCACTCAGAAGGATCTTCGAGCATCCAAATTTGGTTATGATATCATCAAAGATGAATCGTGCAGCTGTAGTTGCACTACAGACTTTAACTGCTCTTGCTTCTGCCCATTTGGTCAAATATTCTGTAGCAGTGATGATGTATCGAGCTCCTGTGCGCCTTCTTGGTGGGTTGATAGGTCCCACAAAGTCAATAGCCCATTTCTCAAAGGCCTGTAAGGTTAGATGAGGTGCTAAAGGCATTTCATCCCTTCTAGAAGGCTCCCTATCCTTTGGCATACATCGCAGGCTCTGTAGTATTCCTTAGCATCCTTATGTAAAGTGGGCCACCAGAGGCCAGCTCTGAGAACCTTCTCTGCTGTTGGTTTCCCTGGATAATTTCCTCTGGTGATGCCTTCATGTGCTTCTGCTAAAATCAATGGTCTTTCTGCCTCCATAACGCATCTCCTCAAGATCTCATATGGTCCCATATGATATAATTGTCCAACTATAAGTTGAAAATTTGCAACACAGACTACCAATTTTTTTTTTTTAATTAATTGTATATTCGCAAGGTTCCATGCCCATGGACAAGAACTGGACTATCTCGGCGAAGTGATCATCAACTTTCCCGATGGCCAAAAATTGTGCATCTGGTAGTGTATCATCCAAACTGGTAGGTTCATGTCCATGTTCTAACCTGGATAAGTGATCAGGTCCCTTATTCATTCTCCCTGGCTTGACCACAATCTCAAAATCATATTCCTGGAATAATAATAGCCATCTGCATATTCTTCATCCCAACACTGCCTTGTTGACTAAGTACTTCAATGAAGAATGATCAGTAAACATCTTAAAATGTCCTCCCAACAAGTAGTGTCTAAATTTCTACATCGCGTATACCATAGATAAGCCTTTTCTTTCAGTGGTAGTATAATTTATTTCAAATGTAGTAAGATTCCTGCTCGCAAAGGCTATAGGGTGGTCAATACCTCCTGCACCTGGCTATGCTTAAACTGCTTCTAATGCAATGGATGAAGCATCGACATGAACATTGAATTCCTTACTCTAATCTGGGAAAATAAAAATAGGCGCAGTGACCATTTTCTGCTTTAATGTGTCGAAGCTATGTTGACATTCCTCTGTCCATTGAAACTTACTATCTTTCTTTAATAGCTTCTCCATAGGTGTTGTTATCAGTGTGTATCCCTTAATGAACTTTATGTAGTATCCAGTGTGTCTTAATGCAGTGCGCGACTCTCTAACTGAAGTAGGGGGAGGTAGATCAACAATGATAGAAATCTTGGATGGATCTACCAACAACCCCTGTTTACATACAATGTGTCCTAACAACACTCCAAAAGGTGAAAATAAAATACACTTTTTCAGATTCAGGGCAATCTGACATTGTCTGCACTTATCTAACATTAATCTCAAACATTCAATATGATTTTTTAGTAGGCTAAAAACAACCCAATCATCAAAGTATGTCTCTAAAAACTTGTGTAAAAACTCCTTAAATGCTTCGACCACCACCCTGGAAAAGATGGATGGTGCATTCTTTAACCCAAAAAGGCATCACAATGTACTAATAAGAGCCCCATTCTATTGCAAATGTGGTCTTATGCCTATCCTCCTTAGCAATTATGATCTGGTGATAGCCTGAAAATCCATCGGTAAAGGAATAGACTTCTTGTCCTCCCACATTATCTAGGACCTCATCAGTAAAAGGTGTAGGAAATGGATCATGTAAACATGCATCATTCAGTTTCCTTAGATCTACACAAATTCTGATTTCTCATGACTTCTTATCTTGGACCACCATAAGGCTGATCCATTCAGATTCTTCAACTGGTTCTATGATTCCTGCTTCCAGCATTCTATCTAATTCAATCGTAACTTTCTTCTTGTACTTGGGATTCAGTCTGTAAGGTATTTGCTTGACTGACCTTCCATCTGGTTTCAACGGAATCTTCATTTCTCCCATGGATCCTTTAATTCCCTTCATGTCTATAAACTTGGTTGGAAACAAGTCCTGATATTCATGCAATAGCTCTGTGATCTTATCAATAGTAGCATCATCCCAATAATCTCCAACATTTGCCAACTTAGGTGCTTGCACCATTCCAATATTAACCTTCTTAATTTTAATAGGTTGTCCAATAAAATATAATTCGATCCCTGGCCCTTCTATGTCTCTCTGACCTTCAGTTTCTGCAATGTTTACATCCCTAGGGTCATTGTCGTCATTGGAATTAATGTTATAACAACCCTGTAACTTATGAATAGGTGCAGTCCATTCATCTTCTTCTTGCGCAAAAGGGAGGTTAGGTGCCTCTTCAAAGACCTTTTGTCTTACAACTTGTAAAGCTCGATCTATTGTAGGGTGTTGACTTTCAGATAAGAATGTAGTTATAAAGTTCTCGTTCATTCCATACCAATCTATAGTGATGAGGCGCAGTTCTTATTGAAGATACCAGTTGATGGGCGTAGTATCCAAAGTGTTAATGAACTTATGTACCCACTATTCTTTAGAAATGTTGCTCCAGGCTTCCTCACAACTTCACACATGGTCCTTGGGACAATTATGACCTATGTATCGAACTTCACAACCTTCAACTTGGTCTAAAAATCGCACTGTCATCAAGGTGCGACATTGTGCCCACTTCACAATGCTCTTCTTGTGTGTTCCCCACTATCTAGCTGGCGTTGCTTTCAAGGCTTCATCCAGTGCTAACAACCTTTGTTGTACTGGTACAATTCCTTCAAATTCAACGAGAAATGTCTCGAAATGATTCAAGCCATCAAATGTAGGCAGATTACTTGCTTTTGTACCAATCCAACAGACTGCTCTGGTCAATCTAGCACACCTCCGCATAGAGACTTCATACATCTTGTTCTACCAATTTTCCAATGCTTCTTTCTAGTCGGATGAGCATGCACCCTCACTTTGCCAACTTAGATTCCCATATGATGTAGGATTGATATAATCCTATTGTCATTTTGTCAGTTTATAGATATTTTCTAGCTCATAGGCGTGGTCTTCTCTTATTAGTTCTGTGTACCTGCGACCTTCATAAGGATCAAGAGGTACAATGACCTTAAGGCCATCACCTTTGAATGTCATTCTTCTCTTTTTTAGGTCAACAACAGTCGAATTGTTGAAAGCCCAATCAATTCCTAACAATGTTGGGTAAGGGTAGTTATCATCAACAATCTCAATCACTTTGAAATCTGTAAATTTCCTTACTCCGTCGATGTCCACAGGGACATGCTCTATTCTTCCAAAGGGACTGACTGCCTGTTGATTAGCCATCCTAAGCCTGATAGGAGAGTAAATCAACTTAGGTTTTCCCATCAATGCCCAAGTCTTCTTTGTCATAACATTTACTTCTGATCCCAAGTCTAGGACCACATAGTCTATGTCGTAGTCTCCAATCTTAGCACTAAGGTGTAGTTCCTTGCTTGTCCTTCTTTTCCTAGATACTTGATTCACAACTCTACTTAACAGAGGATCTATTCTCCCAACTCCATACTGTCTTATTAAGTGTTGTAGTTCATGCATAGATTTTTCATCTTTAATCAAATTGATGCAAGTATACAAGAAGTCCATAAGCTTGCTTACCTCTTTTCCTTGTCTAGCTAAGCCAAATTGATCAAATGTTGGAGGCATTCCACATTCCCTTACTTCTGGTTGTGCTCTAGATGAAGAAGCCTGTTATCCTACAAATTCTCTTCTTGCTTCTTCAAATGTATGCTTTTCTTTCCTTGGATCAAACAATTGTGTCTTCTCTGCAGCTTTTCGGATCCCTGATCCATCTGTAGTATTTCCTGGAGTCACTTTGTCTTCTCCTATGACAACGCCTCCTCTAGTGATAATAGTGAATCTAGGATCCTCACCGTGAGGTTCAGCTGATATTAGTTGCACTTGTTGGTTTCCACCTCATCTTTCCTGGAGTTTTGCTAGCAATACTGGGCAGTCTTCAATGACATGATCAAATGAATTACAGTAGTTGTAAGTAGTACAAGGGTTTTGACAATCCCTTTCAAAATGTCCTGGTTGGGTGCAGTTATAGCAAATGATCTGACCTCGACCTCATCCCATTCCTCCTCCTCGTCCTTTTCCTCTGAATCCACCATGAGGGTTGAAGTTTCCTCTTCCTGGAGAATGGAACTGCGTAGTGTTTCCTTCTGACTGCATTTCTCCTTGAATTCTATATGTATCCCTCGACCTTTCATGCATGAGATCATAAGTCCTACAATCCTTCTCATCATACCCCACAGATTTACAGAATGTGAAATAAATATTGGTAGGTGTTTGGACATATTTATGCATATAATAACATTCACTAGGGCGATGTCTAGTTCTACATACCTCACACCATGGTAGAGTATCCTACTTCAAGGGGTTAGGCGCTCTAGAGGCTAAGTATTCATTAAATAAAGGACAATGCTCTTTGTCACGGCCCTCTGATTTACATCTAATACATCAGATATCTTCTCTTTTCTCCTTTCCTTTGTCCTTTTTCATATCTTCAACCTGTAAAGATAAACTAGTTAATTGATTTAAGATCTGGCTCATACTGGACTGGATTCTCCTATAGGTTTGCTTCTAGTTTCATGGCGATCTCCAATGCTTCATCCTACGAAGAAACTTTCTGTTACATCAGAGGAACTTTGATATGTGGCAGGAGGGAAACAATGAACCATTCTTTATTATGTTCGTCTGGGATATGAAAACTTAAACGACCTATCAGAGTCTTAAACCTCTGATCAAACTCCCAAACAGGTTCATCGACCTTCTACTTGATTTCCTTCAACTTTGTAATGCACTGTGACGCAGAATTAAGCTTCTTGAATTCGCACTCAATGCAGTCTTAATGTCATTCAATGGTTTAGGTTGTCCATGTCTTGAAGCAAACTTCATGTACCAACTTAGTGTGTGGTCCCTCAAGGTAGTACTAAATGGGGCTCTCTTAATAGCTTCAGCGGTGACTTGCTTAATTCTCCATATAGCTTCGCATAAGAACCGGTGCTAGTCAGGATCTTCAGATCCATCTCCTATAAAAATAGGTAACCTCATTTCATCTGCCATTGACTTTCCTTGGTTTCTTGACTGAGTATGTACTAAACTGCTTGTAACAGTACTATGAGTGCTCTGATTACTCTGGTTACTCTGGTTACTTAATGATGCTAAAACAACAGCAGGAGTAATGATACTTACTTTGACATTAGGCGCAGTACCTGAAGTTTCTGGTTCTCCTCAGCGAAGTTCTTCAGTCTCTAATTCCTCTTCCCTTGCAGACTCTGAATACTCTTCTTCTGTTAGATCTGCCTCTTCTCCACCGTAGAATCCTTCGTCTCTGTAATTCTTCTTGAAAAGGTTCGCAAGAGGAACTTCTCTGAACGATCTCCCACTGTGCGCATGCCCAACCTATATGTCATTGTTATTTTCTGAATTCTTGAACATTAGCTTTAAAATCCGACTGATTCTTGTATCTTCAAGATATTCTTCTCATGCAATAACATCTTAATCTTTAACTTCAAGAAGTGTAGAAACTTTCCTCTAGGTCCCTTAAAGAAATACCTCTTTGCTTGACTATATGATTCTACTCTATCAATAGAAAACTCAGTAATGTGCCCTCCAATAGTGCTATCAAACCAGAGATCTACTACTCTAGACACACCATTATCAACTCTCTTGACCTTCTTGATCAACATCGTTGTCCAAACCACAAGTGGTCTAGATCTGATTTCAAACTACGTGTCTGCTAGTAGTGCTAACCACTCGTATAGCTCCTTATGAACTCCTGTAAAGAAAATTTCATGAACATTTGTAAAGATGTACCTCCCTAACCAGTCTTCTGTGTTAATTCTAGGGTTCTTGTTCTGAGCTACGACGAAGTCCATTTCTTGTTCTTTTATCCAGTTCTAAATTTCTGTCTTCGATGGAATCCACCTTGACATTCCCTCAAAAAGATCTTGGTCCTGACAAAGGAACCATTTGTTGGCACAGGGGCAGGCCCAGGGTTCAAATCTAACAGCGCACCAACAAGCCCTAACTACTAGCCCTTTTGGCAACACCTGCGAAGCAGATGAAATCTCACCCGAAGTAGCAATAGGGGGGGTTGCAGGACACAGGTGTCTACAACCAGAGGAAATGCAAAGTGAATCCATAACAACAATGTAATATAAGCTATAGATCCCTTAATAGTCTTACACTTAGCTTCACAAAGTTAACTTATACCTTCTATCTTTCATAAAGAAACAACAATGCAATAATAATATAATTAGATAGAAAATAACACAACATCAACCACAAAGAACAACATGATTTACGTGGTTCACCCTCTCCCTAGGGCTACGTCCACATAACTGTGTTTCTTGATTTATTCAATGGAAACATACAGTTCTATCTGCGCACTTAGCTGCAGATCTCTCTCTCTTTCTCTTCCCTCCCTGCGCACCCAACTGCAGGGTTGATCTTCGCACCCAGCTGAAGATCCAAAATATAGAATGCTCTCACAACAAAAGAACACTTCTCTCAATAGCGCTCTCAACAAAAATAATAGTAACCAAAAATACCGACCTTCTCAACCCTTCTAGACCTTTATTTATACATTACATGACTCTTGGACAACCTTAGACCGAAGTCTAGGTGTCAAAACCCTAGGTCCACATGACCCGCGTTTTCAGGGCTTCGCCAACCTGTCCTTCCTTCTTTTCTGCGAGGTGCTCTAAAGCATCCGTTGGTGTCTTCTTCTACTTACTGAGTTGTCCACGATCCATATTCTTTGATGCTTTATCTTCCTTGATCTTCTCTTTCAACGACTTTCTTTTCCTTACTTTGTTCCTTCTTTTCTGCTTATTTAACCTTCGACCCTTCCTTAGTTTATGTGCTTTCCGCGCACTTCATACTTCATCTATATTCTTCATTAATATTCGCTTTCCTCCTTAATACATAACCAAGGGCCAACAAGGAGTATGCAACAAGAAAATTTTCAAAATCCAAATTCTTAAAAACTTCAACAGAAGATAAAGGAGGATTACTTGATATAACAACTAGTGTTTTAAGAATAGAATAAGGTAACTGACCAGAAGTACCTGATATAGCAATAGAAAAAAATTCTTGAGAATCTTTTCCCTTCTTGATTATCTTCTCTAGGTCAGCTTCAGGTGAAACCAAAGGTAGTTGTGGATTTGACCTCGTGTGCCTGCCTTTAGAAGCCACAGATGAAACAATGGAGTCGCCAGGTGCAAGCTGCAATATTTGATGTATTGACTTCTAATGCACCTTCAGAATCAATAAGCTTTGTCATTCAATCCCAGGGAAATGTCTTCAACTCGTTCCCCGACAATGACGCCAAGAAAGTTAGCACTAGGAACCACCCTTAGATTGCATAGAGGATAAGCCTAGTACCCATCAGGTTATATGTAAATGTAAATGAGTTTTTAAAAGGTCAAATGGATAAGACTCAAGATAATAATGTTCTAACTCATAAATTTGGGCTAGCATGCACAAGCAATTGAGGTCTTGATTAACTTCAGTCAGTGAGTGGGAGTAAAGGTGAATAGAAGGAAGACTTAGTGATGAAAATGTAGAGGTCTGCTATGGACATCAGGTCTTCAAGCAGCCTAAGGAAGAAACACTCAAACACAAGATCTTCTTGAATTCAAATTTTACAGAACACTGAAGAACATCATAGCAGTACTATAATCAAACATTCATCATAATACATCTATAACAATCTCATGTGAATCATTCAATCATGAACACTCCAATATAAGAGGCAATAAGATGGAATAAGAGAAACTAACTTATATTAATCAAAAAGTCTCAAGTCAAGTACATAACTAGAGAACCAGTATGCTTCATCAAAATATTACAATAAGGGAGCCTAGCTCAACCATTCAAACCCACTAAAGCATTTAGAATGTCTATTTATAACAAAAAGGGAAGGCCACTGCTAGAGGTCTAAGCAAGCCTTCCTCCCATAGGATTCTCTAAATTAGTTATTCTAAACTAACAGTTGTGCTAACAAATATGCTACAAAAAGGCAAAATATTGGCAACTAATCCAACAAACTCTTAACTGACAATGTCTTCATTGATGCACATCCATTTCCATGCCAAGTGTCATGCAAAGGTTGTAAGATGTCATCATGCTGCCACCTATGGTCTTAGTCATTCTCCACATCGTCAACCACCCACAAGAATGATAACTTGAACCCCTTGATTCCAGGTACTAGTTGGTAGCGTCAACCAGTAGCGCATTAGGGAGCGAGATTTTGTAGCGCCTTCACAAAACACTCTTCAAATTTCGTAGCACAATCTCCAAAATAGGCCTGTAGAATTTGTAGCGCCTGAGCCTGTGTATCTCTGTGTGTAGTTCAGTCTCTGTGTGTAATTCAGTAGTGTCGAGCCTATGTATCTCTATAAATAATTTGGTAGCGCCATACTTCAATCACCTCTGCGGAATTTGTAGCGCCAATCATCAAACCCTGTGGAATTTGCAGCGCCATCGTTACACCAGTCTTAGGATATTTGGTAGCACTGTAGGTAGCGAATTAGCAGGATATGCTTAATTAGAGGATTTTGCAGCACCATAGTGCTATGGAATGTCCGTGCTCTTTCAGTATGAGGAGATTAATCTTTTGAAAAGCACAAAAACCTTGAGCTGATAGGTTAGGAGGCTGTAAATGCTTGTATAAGTGGCAAAACATAATACATCCTTGATCACTTACCCTTGCAAAAAGAGACCATTCTAAAAAATGGAGCTTACATTTCCCTAATCACTTCATCAACCTGACACTCATTCTTGTGGAAGGAGGAATTCATTCTGGCACAACAACATGCTTTCCTTTTGTAGTGACAGGCTTTTTAACTAAAGGTGTGCCTTTCTTCACCACTGGTTTCTCCTTTTCAATGGCAGCTTCAACCAACACATTCAAATTCCTCTGAGCCACCTCATCCTTGAAGTGTTGCAATTCGGCCTTGAGTTTTCTGTTATGAGACTGAAAGTCTATGTTTTGCCTATAGAGTTTCTTGAGTTGTTTATGGAGAGGAAGATCTCTTCTAGCTGCAAATCTTGCCAAATCAAGAGTGTTGTTGTAATTATCCATAAGCTCTTTCATCTTAATTCTTTCAGATAAACCCTCTGATTTCAAGCGAGCAACCTCCTTCCTAGCCTCCCTGAGCTGTCTAATCAATCTTTTGAAGGTATGATTGCTTGGTGGAGTGTTGATGTTGATAATCTCAACAAGATTCTTCATTGCTTCACCTTCATCTTTCTGCTGCATAGGGGTTGTATCTACCACCTCAACA
>WSFP011475838.1:0-16993 GCA_009831015.1 Picea engelmannii
CACATCCAAACCCATACAAGGTATCGTGGTTGCAGAAAGGACATCAAGTGATGGTAAGTCAAGGATGCCAAGTTGAATTTAAAATAGGAGTTTATCGGGATGAAATATTGTGTGATGTAATTCCTATGGATGTCTGTCATATTTTATTGGGGATACCATGGCAGTATTATAGAAAAGTTATTCATGATGGAAGAAAGAATACTTATACCCTAGAAAAGAATGGTAGAACGCATATGTTGTTACCAATCGAAGACAAAGAGCAAAAGAGGGAAGCTAGTTCAAGCATACTTCTCATGAGTGGGAAGGAACTCTTGAATGAAGTCAAGAAGGAGAAATAAATGAAGTTTGTTGTAGTGAGGAAGCCTAGAGTTATCCTTACAAATACTTATGTGGAATATTTTCCTGAAGAAATCCAGGAACTGTAAGAAAACTTTGTTGACATAGTAGTGGATGAGTTACCTCACTCATTTCCACCCATTAGGAGTATAAGCCATCATATTGACCTTATTCCAGGTGTTAGTTTACCAAACAAAGAAGCTTATAGGTTGACACCTAGAGAGAATGAGGAAGTCAAAAATCAAGTCCAAGAGTTGTTGGATAAAGGTTTATTCAGGGAAACCCTAATCCCATGCACAGTACCAACTGTTTTAAGTCCAAAGAAGGATGGAGGATGGAGAATGTGTACATATTCCCAAGCCATCAATAAGATAACGATTAGGTACAGATTTCCTTTACCAAATATGGATGATTTGATGGATTGTTTGAGTGGAGAAAGCTATTTTTCCAAGATAGACTTGAAGAGTGGATATCATCAAATAAGAATGAGAGAGGGAGATGAATGGAAAACAACATTCAAGACAAATGAAGGACTATTTGAATGTCTAGTCATGCCATTTGGATTGACAAATGCACGAAGCACATTTATGAGATTGATGAATGAAGTATTGAAAGACTTCATAGGAAAATTTGTCATAGTATATCTAGATGACTTACTAACCTTCAGTAAGACAAAGAGAGAACACTTAAGATATCTGGCATCAATGATGGAAAAGTTGCAACAGGAAAAATTGTTGATAAATCTAAAGAAAAGTTCCTTTATGAAGACATAACTCATATACTTGGGTTCTTTGATCTCTTCAAATGAATTGAATATGGATCCAGAAAAGGTGAGAGAAATCAGGGAATGGTCATCGCCAAGCAACATATTTGAGGTAAGATGTTTTCATGGGTTAGCAAGTTTTTATAGAAATTTTATCAGAAATTTTAGTGGTATATGCACACCCATGATGGACACTATGAAGAAGAAACACAAGTCTTTTAAATGGATAGAGGAAGTTGAAAAGATTTTCAAAGTGTTGAAAGAGAAAATCATAGAACAACCAATTTTGGTCTTGCCAGATTTTGGAAAAACATTTCAAGTGAGATGTGATGCAAGTGGATTAGCTATTGGAGCAGTCTTGAGTTAGGATAATAGGTCAGTTCCTTATTTCAGTGAGAAGCTGAATGACGCCAAGAAGAATTATTCCACATATGAAAAATAATTTTATGTAGTGATTCAAGATTTGAAGAAGTGGAGACATTATCTAATTCCTAAAGAATTTGTCTTGTAGAGTGATAATCAATCTTTGCAATTTATTACTAGGCAAGAAAAGTTGAATCAGAAACATGCAAAAAGGGTAGAATTTATGAAAAAATTTACTTTTGTTATTAAACATTTTGTTGGAACTACTAACAAAGTTGCAGATGCTTTGAGCAGGAGGAGTTTGATTGTACAGGAATTCCAAGTGGAGACCTTAGGGTTTGAACACCTCAAGGAGATGTACCAATAAGATACATATTTTAAGGAAGCTTATGAGGCATGCAACAATCCTTTATTGGAAGATAGAAGCACATGGACTGAATATTTGATCCAGGATGGATTATTGTTCAAAGGAATCCAATTATGCATACCGAAATGCTCAATGAGAGATAACTTGTTGAAGAAGAAACACAACGGATATTTAGCCAAACATTTTGGTCACGATAAGCCATTTGCACAACTGGCAATTCATAGTATTGGCCAAGCATGAGAGAAGAGGTGAAAAAGTTTGTGAACAAATGCAGAATTTGTCAGTATGCAAAATGAAGAAAACAGAACATTGGTTTGTATCAGCCATTACCAATTCCAGAGAGGTCGTGGGATGCAATCAATATGGATTTTGTCTTAGGATTGCCTAGAACTCAGAAAAGGAGCGATTCCATATTTTTTGTGGTGGACAGATTTTCAAAAATGGCACATTTCATATCATGCCAGAAGAAAAACAATGCTACACATATAGCCAATTTGTTTTTCAGAGAAGTAGTGAGACTACATGGATTTCCTAAGATCATATTTTCATACAGGGACACCAAATTTGTAGGACACTTTTGGAGGACTCTATGGAAAAGGCTAGGGACGAACTTATCCTATAGTTCATCATATCACCCTCAGACATATGGACAGACTGAAGTAGTAAATAGGAGTCTGGGAAACTTGTTGAGAAGTTTAGTCACTGAGCAAGGTCGTCAATGGGATCAAATTATGGCACAAGCAGAATTTGCATTCAACAATTCAGTGAACAAGAGCACAGGGAAAAGACCATTTGAAATTGTGTATGGTATACATCCAAGAGGGATTATAGAATTGAGATATCTAAATCAAGATGAGTTCAGAAGTGTTGGAGTGGAGGATTTTGTAACAGAAATGAAGAAACTCCATGACAGAGTCATAGAACAACTACAGGACAGTAGCCAAAAATATAAGAACCAAGTTGATCAAAAGAAGAGATAAGTTCAATTTGAAGTTGGAGATGAAGTTTTATCTTATTTGAGAAAAGAAAGGTTTACAAGGGAAACATATAACAAGTTCAAGATGAAGAATATAGGACCATGCACGATTCTCAGAAAATTTGCAGCCAATGCTTATGAAATTGAGTTGCCAAACAATGTAACATTAGTGACTAATATTAATTGTAAGGTGACATTAGTGAGGGCATTTTCCATTGATTCTAGTTGAAAGGCACCGTTGAAGGCATGAGGTGAATATGTTAGCATGGGGATGGAAAAGGAACCATCATTTTCTTATGAATATGGTGAACCATACATTCATGTTAGAATTTATCCATTGGTGAACCATAAACCTACACTGAAAAATCCATAATATCTAGAGGACATAATCACAAGATTATATAGACCTAAATGGTGATTTTTCAATTTAGCAATCGAACATGCAACAAAAAACTTTAGGTGGTGCTCAATATCATCCCTCATACATGGTGAATAAAAATGTTGTTGTAAAGTTGCAACTATATTTGATGTGACAAAATGACCAACCAACTTCAAGAAATGAAATTACCAAATCAACAAATCCCTAGGTTCACTTGCAAGTGAGCACATCCTATCAAGTCAATACAAAATATATTTATTCATATGAAAATCAACCGAATTAATAATAATTCGTGTGTAGGTAGTGTGGAATCTTTATTGAATGGTTGCATAAAATTTCACAAAATTTATGTGTGTATTGTACAACTCTTTCTAGTGTTCTATATCACACATTTTTGTGTTAATAACCACTACGAATGTTATTGGTGGTTGACTCGAACAATATTCTATATTTTTATCTCTTCAATGTAAATGTTTGATAACCAATTAGAATTTCTATAAGAAATTCCATTTCATATGTGGTGTGTTCTCAATTTTTATCTAGGTCTATAGTGGCTTATGGTTAGATTGAATAACAATTTGTTTCCCCTATACATAGTGTCTCCACTAGTGAACTAATTAAGCAATGGAGCACATCTCTCTATCATAACTTCAAAAGTTGTGGATTGCATCATTGAATGTATCTAAGTAAAACACAATGGAATGACATTGTTGTGTCAGAAAAATACCTATCCCATAGTCATATGCATCATCTTCTATATCAAAAGGATGAGCAACATATAGTAGTGTAATAATAGGTGTAGTGCATAGCTTCAACATATTCACTTATTCAAAAACATGTTGTTGCACCTTGGTCTAGATGATGAAGCCTTGTTTCCTCAAATTCCCTCTTAAGATTTGGTTAAGTTATCTGGTCAAGTGTGAGAAACTTGGAATAAATAATCTATAGAAATTAACCAATCCCCCCAAAAATGAAGTTTTGTGATATCATTTAGCTCACAGATCATAAATGTGTGCATTCTTATTTAGGAAATATAGTGGGTATGTGTGGCCTTGTTTAGACCTTGGTCTTCATAAATGCCAATGACTTAGCCTTCCATAAATTACAATGACTTAGTCTTCCATAACTTATGGCGTTGTGTTCCTTATAAAGCTCAATATAAAGTTAGAATATCATCAAATTCTTTCTGCATAAGTTGCATAGTTTCATGGAAGACTCCTAGATAGGCCAAGTTTCTTGGAAAGATTGGTACCCTCTACCCAAGATTGATGATCTCATAAAGATCAAAGATTTAAAAAATAGTATATCTCTGGTGCAATCAGGTGGATATCAAAAGGTTGTCACCTAGTTCTCATCAATTATGTTATATAAGATATCCTAGTATATTGGCATCTTCTAGAATATCTCTCGAAATAATATCATTCTATAAATAAAAAAGAACACCATCTACTAAGCCTTGGTTTGTTACATTTAGATTTTTTTTTTTAATTGAATTTGGAGTATATTGAGAATTTGGTTGTGTATGATTAACATCCATTTAGGAGGAAATTTAATTAGATTCAATTGACTGGTGAGATCCTCTACAAGGATCTTCATTGATTTCAATATTTTTAATAAGTTCATGTTGTTGTATCTCTCAAATTTGTTGAAAATGAAATCTGATGGTGGTGATAGTATACCCATCAGATATAATAATCACAGTGGTCCATCACCATGAGGGAAGAATTTAAGATAACCTTGAAAGATAACTTATATCCCATGGGACACCTTGATGATGCATACATACAGTGACATATATTGTACTTAAACAAAGGCTAGTTTATTCTAAACTTCATTGCAAAGTACCAACAAACATTGATTAAGGTGAATGATAAAATCCCTAAATGCATGAGCGTTCTCAAAATCAATGCATTCTTGCACTAGTACCTTATGGAAGAAATGGAATTCCTAACTATGAACAAGTTGAGTGATGCTTGTTGCAATGAATTTTTAAGGGAAGTTCAAGAGATATAGCGGACCCAACAAAGGAGTACCCCAAAATTTCTTCAATCACTTTATTAAAAGGACATATAATTCCAATATTGAAAGTTCCATTAGAAGAAAAAACAATAGACATAAGGTTCTCAAAATACTAGTTTCAAGAAACCCACATATGGGATTTGGTGTGGTCATCATCAAACATTCAATAATTCAAATAAAAATTGCATAGTGCGAAAGAAAACCATGATCATGAATACATGTAAGAATAGTGATACTAATTTGGAACCTCCAACATGTCTTGTTGTTAACATTAGCAGTCCGACCACATCTCCATTGCAACAAACCCGTGGTGTTCTACCTAAGAACATGCCATCCTTGCAACACTCCATAATAATAGAGAAAATCCAAAATATTCTTATCACAATGCCAAAGGAGGAAGAAGAATGAGAGATATTGTTTCATACCTAGTTTTCAATGAAAGGATAGCATGTGGATGTTATTAATGAGAGTGAAAGATGGAAGACATAATCTCTCTAGAAATGACAAGAAGATTGAAGTTGAAAATTGTTGACCATCCTCACCTCTATCCTCTTCAATGGGTGTAGAAATGAAAGCATGTGATTGTTAAGAAACAATGCATCGTTCCATATACACTCATTTCATCCAACTAAGCTAGGAATATAATTGTTTTTCTCTTAGAATTTTGTACTCCTAATAGTTACTTGACCAACAAGGAAAACACATTTAATTGGCATATTTCCTTTATCAAAAAAGAGAGAATGATATGTTGCAACAATGATGCTACAATGTAATGAAACTATGAAACAATACACCAATCTATTAAGGATCTAAGAGTAACAATGAAATTTCTAGTACTACTTGTGGGTTTTCATGCATGGCATTACCAAACACCTTCTCCAATATGGTTGTTCAAGATAAGAACAAAATGAAGAAAAATAGACAACGATATAAACAAGAAAGATATCCTATGGAATGAATAATATCTATCAAACCATAAAATAAGACTTATCAATGATTCAACTACCATATAAGAATGAATTATGGAGGTAAAGAGAAACAACTAATTTTATTCCAATGGAAAAGAATAAAGAAATAAACTATGTCCCTAATGAGAGGCTTGTAGTAGATGAGCTTCAATATTCTTTGTGGGAGGGTCCTTTGATTCTCCATTAAGGCTCAATATTGACCTTTAATGAAGAATGGGTGGCCTTTTCCCTTATGAATGGTCACCATGGAATGGAAATGATCAATGTGAGGGTAAGAAAACTCGGAATAAGTGAATTGATGAAATTCAATTCTTTCTCTTTGGATCTATTCCTCCAACTTAGCATTACTCTCAATTCCTTCCTTTCAAATGCTTGAAAATGGATTCTATTTATAGACTCTATTGAAGCTCCAAATTTAGTTGTATATATTACTATATTACTATATATTACACACACACACACACACACACACACACACACACACACACACACATATATATATAATAATATAATATAATATAAATTATTACCCCAAGCCTATAGAATAATGGGGCTAGGTGCAAGTCCTATGAAAAATTTCAAAATATATTACCCCAACTCATGGGGGCCTCCTTGGCAAAGTGTGGTTTCCATAGCATGGTATGGAGTTTCTATATTCCTTCAAAGATAAAAAAAAAAAAAATATATATATAGTGTAGTGGTTGGTTGCTTGTGTTGACTAAAAGAATTTAGTGAGAAATATTGGTGGTTAGTACTCATGAATTTTGGTATTGGTAATTCTAGTGTGAATACATATCTATCCGAGGTCAATGTCCTTCAGGGTTGTCCCAATCCCTCTAATACTACATATATAAAGAGTTTACTAATCCTTGGTAGCATGAATTTCTATAGAAAAGTCATTCAACATTTCTCTCACAACGTTCAACCATTTCATCAACTCTCCAATAAAAATAATTTATCATGGAATGTCGCAAAACCTAAGGGCAATTGAAAATTCAAGGATTCACTTTGTGTATCTATTCCTTGGCGGCCTCCTAAGAAAATTTGCAAAATAGATTACCCCAACTCATGGTGGCCTCCTAGGAAAAGGGTGGTTGGCTAGTTGCTTGTGTTGACTAAAATCATTTAGTGAGAAACATTGGTGGTTAGTACTCATGACTTTTGGTATTTCTAATTTTTTAACTACACTGAGAAAGAACAACACCTAGAAACCACAACACAATCCCTCTCTAGGGGATCCTTAGCATCAGAGTTGGATAAGAACACCATTAGGAGGTTTTTTGCAGTAAGGACGGGTAGAGAGGCCTTAACCATGGTTGAGGAAGAAAAAAAAGTACTTTAGATCTTGTTGAATATTTTTAGGCTTGAGAGGCTTGAATAAGTCCCAAAACCAACGCATAACTCATTTGTAAGACTTCCTTGAAGGCCTCCAAGTAGGATACATGTGCCATGAGTAGGTTTTGTTCCCTAGAAATGGGTCTTAAAACCTAAAAATGGTTAAGGGGGGAGTAAAGGGATTAAGCCATAATTAAAGGTGAGTAAAGGAATTAAAAAATGGTTAAGGGGGGAGTAAAGGATTTAATCCATATATATTAAGGACCCTTAATGCACCTCTCCTATGAAATTAGGTTTAATATGCTCATCATTTTCATTTAGAGCCCAATACAACACCTTAATTCCATATTATTCTTCCCACTATTTTGACCAAGATTTACCTTCCTCAAGGTATAGAGGTATGATAATTCTTCTTCTATTTCCTTTGACATTTATCCTATCCTTATCTATAGAGATTGTTTCATTCATTTTTCTTCCCCAAGGTCTTCCCACAAGGTCTTCATACACTATAATTTATTCAACTAGGCTGATGATATCAAAGTTCGTAATGTTTGATATTCCCATAATGCTTGATTTTACCCCTTTGTACAACCCAATAGGTTCTATAAACCTATGGTCATATAACTTAGAAACATTTCTAGAATTGACCAAGTGGGTTCTCCCCATCTAAAAATTTCTACACTTGACTGGTGCTCGAGCCAACACATGAGTCCATTGTATGGGTTGTTTGAAAGCCTATGAGTGTGTTATATGATTTAAGAATTAACATTGATGCATGTTGGAGGTAAAGGGTTACAGGGGTTAAGTTATAGAGGATAGTGGTTATGAATTATAATGGTATAAAGGTTATACAAGTGATGGGTTATATTAGGGTTTATAGAGGTTAGGTGTGATTGAGTTATAATAGTTAGGTGTTAAAGGTTACATTAATGTTAGAAAGTAGGTTCTATAAAGAGTTAGACATTATTGGATTTATATTAGGGGTTATGGATGATAGTGGTTCTAAGAGTTAGTGATTATATGGTTAGCAGTTATATAATTTTGAGATTAATTAAGTATTAGATGTTATAGGAATTAGGGTTTTATAAATATTACATAGAAAACAACAATTTTGGGGGATTTATAAATACTACATAGGGGTTTAATTAAGTATGTGATAGAAAACAACAATTTTGGGGGGTTTATAAATATTTCATACATTCTACACGATAAAAATTCTTTAATATGGAACACATGTTGTTCCCTAACCTTGGAATAGATAGTGAGATCATCTTGATAATCAACCATCATCTTACCAATCAAATCATACTAGGAATGATCCATGTCCCTTTGAAATGTTGCACCATTATTCATCAACTCGAATGACATTCAAACATAAGAATCAGTGATGTAGGAGCATCACCAACAACAAGTGAGCGTGGGACAAGCGCAAACGCATTTTGGCACATGATGAATTGTTTGAAATGTTTTGAAGTTGATACACTAAACATAAGTGAAATAGTTAAGAAAGGGTGTACTTTCAAATGGTAAACAAATCTTGAGCGATCTGCTCTCATCTGTAGTAGGTAGAAACATTTATGGTTAGTAAATGCAAGTAGGTAGCTTTGAATTGTGAATTAGACAGTTTTAGGAGCCGGAGGGAAAATGGATATAGACACCCTCATTGTATAGTTGTAATAGAAGAGAAGAATAACATTTTTCAGCTATTGCAAGAGAGAGCAGAGAGTTGTATTTGAAAACACCCATTTATAGAAGTCCTGAATTAATACATGAAACTTTGATTCAGACTTATGGTGTTGTGATGTTCTCTGTGTATGCATATTGAATGTTATGCTTAGTGTTGTTTTACTCTTTCTGTCATGCATTTTTTGTTTATGATATGTATGTATGATTTCTTGTTGAATGTCTGAAATCTGAAGAGAGGGAGAGTCAGGAATGAGTTTCAATTGTTTCTCTATTTGAGCAAGAGTTCCTGCAAGGAGTGCAGTGGAGTGTCCGCAAGGAGTGCATTGACGGTTTCAAAGTCCAAATCTATGGAAGCTCAGGAGAGATACAATAATTCTCATTCTCACAGAAGTGCAAGTTAAGCATAGGTGTGTGCAGGCTGATAAAGACCTCAGAACTTGTATCTAAGGTGGAGTGGTTGAAAGACTACTGTCGCAAGGAGTTTCACAGAGTCAACCAATTCAAATACTTAGGAGTATTTGAAGAAGTGTCGCAAGGAGTGCATGAAGAAGATATCCCCAAAGTACTTGAGGATTTTCCAATCCAGCTCAGGAGGGATAGGGTATTTGAAGTTGATGAAGAGAATCTCAAGAGGGATAGTGCCTCGAAGTGTTGAAAAGAGGTGTAGCGAAGTTGTTTTACAGGTGGACAAGTTCTGTGAAGGAATATCTTGTTCATTTCACAGGAGTTGTCAAGGAGGCATTGGATGGTCCAAAATTCTCAGAGGGGAATTCGTGAAGTTGCGAGAGCCATCAGATCGTGCAAAGGAGAAGGGGAGTTACGGTAAGACTATTCCCAATTTTAAGTTCAAGGGAAATAGAACTGTAGGATCCAAGCCAGTAAGGGCCATTGGATCACTCGTGAACTCTCAATTCATGGATTCGTGAGCTGAAGGGTCGAAAACCTTGCACCAAGATTCGCGAGATCGCGAAAGGCGAAGTCTTGTCAGGGTGAGAAGTTCTGTTGTGGGACCCTCATTTATAACGCATTGAAATTCAACACCTTGAAAATTCGAAGGATAGGGGGCCAAGAATTTTGTCTCGAAAGTCCAAAAGTTGCGAGTTGTGATAAGGAGTATCAAGAAGTTTGAAATCTCGGCACTTCGGGTGTCGAGATACAAAGGAGGGAGTGCTTGGGGAGCGAAGTCACAAAGTGTCGAAGCTAGGCACGAGAGACACATGGCAGAACCACAAGGCGGGCCTGGGTGATAGACAGGTAGACATGCGTCGCCAGGAGGAAAGGAGTCAACACTCTGTTAACTTCTCGTGTCTCAGGGATTTTTGGGATAAGAGCACGGGAGCTCGATGCTACAACTCGTGAAGTGGCGAGTTGCGAGAAGTGCAAAGGGAAGGTCAACCCTCACTGAATTTCAAGTCTCGAAGCTTCGCACGGGAAGAGCACAGAGGCTCAACCCTTCGACTTTCGAAGTCGCAAAGTTGCAACGGGAGCTAGTGCTTAGTCTAGCCGGTGGTCATGCACAGAGGGCGCCGACAGAAGGGAGCTATACCCATTTCGTGATCTCGGGTATCACGAAGGAAGAGTCAGGAGTTTAGACTCACGAACTCGCAATATTGTGAGTTGCGACAAAGAGCCTTTGGGATTGGGCCTTGGTTATAGCGCTATGGTCGCTTGGAGGAGGTGGGGCTCGCGCCTAGTGCTGTTCACCCAGGGGAGTTTCCCGAAGGACTTGTGGACCGATAATTTGTGATTCCAACAGGGAATTGAAAGAGTTGATCCAGCTCAAAGGAGATAAAGAACAATCCTGTGAGCGGACGTCGACCCGAGGGTCGAGGAGTGTCTACATCAATAAGTCCCCTATAGGGTTGTGAAAGGTGTCTTAAGGTAATCCCTTAATTCATCTACCAAAACAAGTGAGTGTAATGTGAGTTTAATTTGAGTCCAGAAACCATCCCATATCATGAAGGTGGGTGTCCTGAATAATAATCATAAACATAAGAACAATAAAAATCCATAAGTGTGCATCTTCCTTCATGATCTAGGACATAAAACCATGAAACCCCTAGGCCATCCAAATATCAACTTGTAAACCTACCTTTGTGATGAAAATCACAAAAGTAGTGAAAACATACTAATGTAGGCCTCATGTAAAATGAGGGGTAACACTAGAAACACAAATTGGATAATTTTGAACATAATCATAATTTCATTACTCTTCTCAATGCTAATTTCTAGTAGGTTTGATTCCTAGCTTGTAACCCCAATGCATGAACCAACAATAAATTGACTTCATTAAATCAAGTGGATCTATTTTTGATTCTATTGGTTAAAGTGTATTTAACCAATTTGTTTGATTATTGAATTACCAAGCCGAGTTGATGTCGCAGAAGCTTCAATTCACCCACCACAAATGTCATGCACCGACCCCGCATAGTGAGCAGTGAATGGGGCCAACATTGAAATTTATTCAATATGTGTCTGTATGCATAACAATTTGACATGGTTAGACTAGAAACATGCCTTGAAGGTATGGGAAAGTTTCAATAATCAAGGATGTATGATTGATGCAGGAGCATCGTAAGCAACCAGCCAAGTGAGCATGAAGGCGGAAGACAGATGGAGGAGTACAACACACATTTTGTACATTTTGAAATGTTTTTGAAAAATTAATGAACAGATGTTAATGTAGTAGTTAAGGGAAACATACTTTCATGTTGTAAACAGATCTTGAGCGATTTTCTCTCATCTATCAATGTAAAAGGCATTTAAGCCCAATTAATGAAGGTAGGTAGATTTGAATTCATAGATTAGATAGTTAGAGCGTAGGAGGGAGAACGAATATAGACACCCTCGCCTTTGTATCATAAAAAATTTGTTGTTGTATCATTAGAACAGAAGAAGAAGAGAGTTGTAGCAGAGAGTTGTAGAGAAGAATCCATGTACAGGAGCACTTGAGTTAATATATGAAGCTTTGAATCAAATTCCATGGTGTTATGATGCTTACTGTTTACATATGCTGAGTGGTATGCTTACAGTTGTTTTATTCTCTCTATTATGCATTTGTTATGATGTTATGTTGTGTTGAATGTATGATTTCATGTTGAATGTCTGAAGTCTTAGAGAGAAAGAGAATGAGTTTCAATTGTTTCTCATCCTGTGAGAGTTCCTGCAAGGAGTGCAGTGAAACGTCTGCAAGGTGTGCATTGATAAGGGTTCTGAGTTTTATCTCAGAAAGCTCAGGAGGGATACCATTGTTCTCATTCCAGCAGAAGTGTAGGTGAAGCACAGAAGTCGTGCAAGGTGTGCGTAGGTTAGTCGAGGCCTTAGAACTTATCAACTAAGGTTGAAATGGGAAGGATTGTTGTTGACGAGAGTACACAGAGTCGAAAGATCAAATACCCTGGAGTATTTGAAAGATTGCTGCAAGGAGTGTGTGCAGGAGTCCTTCTAGAGACTCAAGTTTAAAAGTGAAAGCTCGGAAGGGATAACACCTTTGAACACTTCAAAGGAAGACAAAGATCAAAACACTTCAAAGGGAGACAAGGAAATGAAATCATCGTGCAGAAGGTTAAGTTTCGGGGGAAGAACATTGACTCATTTCATAGAGATTCTTGAGGAATAAATCGAACGATCGAAATTCTCCATGGAGAACACGCGAAGTTGCGAGGACAGTAGGATCCAAAGGAGTTGTAGGGTGGATAAGGGTTGGATTAACCCATTACATTGGTGTTAAGGATCAATGAATATTGTCAATCGTGGTCAATTTGGGCCACCAGATCATTTCACGAACTCAGGGTTTGTGAGATTGGACGTGGAAGACCAAACTCTTGGAGTCGCGAAGTCCCAAGTAGCGAGAAGTAGGAGCAATCGTCGGATCAGAACCTCTTCTCTTTATTGCGTATCGGGGTTTTGGAGGTTGGGAGGAATCATTTTTGACTGCAGGAGCCATGAGGAGCCGAGGGCCAAAGTCTTGGGCGAGCACGTGGTGCGTCCTTCAAGTGGGGACCATGTGGTTGACAGGTGGACACTCATCGCCTAGGAAGGATTCAACACCCTGTTGAATTCTCATGCTTCGGGTTCTCGTAAGAAAGGATCACAAAGGCTCAACAACTCAAGTCACGAAGTTGCGAGTTCTGAGAAGCGCTGAAGGAGTCAAACCTTCTCTGACTTTCGCGTCTCGAAGTTTCATAAAAAAAAGGGCACGAAGGTTCAACCTTCCAACTTGCGAGTTGCGAGTGAGACTAGTGCTTAGCCCTAGCTGGTGGTTACGTGTGGAGGGCGCTAACAGGGAGGAGCCATACCCCATCGCATCTCGGGTATCGGCGTTTTCTGAAGAAAATTTGAGGGTCTTCGACCTACGAACATGCGAGTGGCAAAAGGTGTTTGTGCAAGGACCAGGTCATGGTCGTATGGAAGTGTAAGGCTCACACCTGGAGTTAAGGTGGAAAGGGTGGGTTTTTCAGGAAGGACCTGTGGATACACTCTTGTGTGTGTGAGAATTTCCCGGACGGAAATTGAAGAGTCAATCTGACTCAGAGGAGAATTAGAACGATCATGTGCGGGTCTCAGCCCAAGGGTTGGGGTCAGCACCAATGATGTCCCCACATAATCTTTGATATCATCCACATTTGCAACAAGGTTTATCATGCACCTCTCATTGTCATCATTCATCATTTCGTTCTATAGAATCATTGTTGGAACTATATTGAAATTTGACATGGACCTTCCAATAAACCCATCACAAATTTCTTCCACCGAACTCGCACAGTGATAAGTGAATGGGGCCAACAATGAATTTTTTTCAATATGTTCCCGTATGCATCAAAATTTGACATGGTTACACTAGATAGTTGCCTTGAAGGTATGGCAGGGTTTTGATAATTAAGGATGTTTGATGTCACCGCATAATACTTAAGGAGGGTTTGATTATTGAATTACCAATTCTATTTGATGTCATAGAAGCTTCAATTCACCCACCACAAATGTCATGCACCGACCTAGCATAGTGAGTAGTGAATGGGGCCAATGTTGAAATTTATTCAATATGTGCCTGTATGCATCAAAATTTGACATGGTTAGACTAGACACATGCCTTGATGGTATGGGAGGGTTTCAATACTCAAGGATGTATGATGTCCCCACATAATTGTTGATATCGTCCACATTTGCATCAATGTTCATCATGATGCACCTCTCATTTTCATCATTCTCCATTCCCTTCTATAGAATCGTTGTCAGAACTATATTGAAATTTGACATTGAACTTCCAATACACCCGTCAAAAATTTCTTCCACCGAACCCACACAGTGAGCAGTGAATGGGGCCAACATTGAAATTTTTTCAATCTATTCTCGTATGCGTTGAAATTTGACATGGTTAGACTAGATAGTTTCCTTGATGGCATGGGAGGGTTTCAAGACTTAAGGATGTTTGATGTCCCTGCATAATATTTGAGATCATCCATGTTTGCATCAATGTTCAATATAATGGATGTCCCATTGTCATCATTATTTATTTCCATCTATATAACCTTTGTCAGAACTCTCTTGAAATTTCATGGCACTTCTAATGTCATCTTGCATCGACCTCGCACAGTGAGCATTGAATGGGGCCAATGTTGAAATTTATTCAAACTGTGCATGTATGAATCGAAATTCAATATGGTTAGACTAGACACATGCCTTGATGGTATGGGAGAGTTTCAAGACTCAAGGATGTCTAAAGTCCCCACATAATCTTTGAGATCATCCATTTTTGTATCAATGTTCATAATGGATGTCTCATTGTCATCATTCGTCATTTCCATGTGTATAATATTTTTTGGAACTCTCTTGAAATTTCATGGAACTTCCAATTCACCCACCACAAATGTCATGCACCGACCCCACATAGTGAGCATTGAATGGGGCCAACATTAAAATTTCTTCAATATGTTCCTATATGCATCAAAATTTGGCATGGTTAGACTAGACACATGCCTTGACAGTATGGGAGGGTTTCAATACTCAAGGATGTATGATGTCCCCACATAATATTTGATATCATACACATTTTCATAAATGTTCATCATGCATGTCTCATTGCCAATGTTTGTCATTCCCTTCTATATAATTGTTGTCAAAACTATTTTGAAATTTGACATGGAACTTAAAATACACCC
Organism: Picea engelmannii; assembly: GCA_009831015.1. Taxonomy (NCBI): domain Eukaryota; kingdom Viridiplantae; phylum Streptophyta; class Pinopsida; order Pinales; family Pinaceae; genus Picea; species Picea engelmannii. The sequence goes on from WSFP011475838.1 coordinate 15,351, forward strand.
ATCACAAATTTCTTCCACCGACCTTGCATAGTGAATAGTGAATGGGGCCAACATTGAAATGTTTTCAATCTTTTCCCGTATGCATCGAAACTTGACATAGTTAGACTAGATAGTTTCCTTTAAGGTATGGGAGGGTTTAGATACTTAAGGATGTTTGATGTTCATGCATAATATTTGAGATCATCCATGTTTGCATCAACGTTCAATATAATGGATGTCTCATTGTCATCATTCTTCATTGTCATATAAAGAATATTTTTTGGAACTCTCTTTAAATGTCATGGCACTTCCAATACACACATCACAATTGTCATCTTGCACCAACCCCGCATAGTGAGCAGTGAATGGGGCCAAAGTTGAAATTTCTTCAAACTGTGCATGTATTCATCGAAATTCGACATGGTTAGACTAGACACATACCTTGACGGTATGGGAGGGTTTCAAGATTCAAGGATGTCAGATGTCCCCACATAATATTTGAGATCTTCCATGTTTGCAACAAAGTTCATAATGGGTGTCTCATTGTGATCATTTGTTGTTTTCATCTATATAATATTTGTTGGAACTCTCTTGAAATGTCATGGAACTTCCAATTCACCCACCACAAATTTCATGCACTGACCCCGCATAGTGAGAAGTGAATGGGGACAACATTGAATTTTATTCAATATGTTTTTGTATGCATTGAAATTTGACATGGTTAGACTAGACACATTTCTTGACTGTATGGGAGGGTTTCAAGACTCAAGGATGTATGTTGTGCCCACATAATCTTTGAGATCGTCCACATTTTCACCAATGTTCATCATGTTGCACCTCTCATTGTCATCATTCAACATTCCCTTATATAGAGACATTGTCAGAACTATCTTGAAATTTGACATGGAACTTCAAATACACCCATCACAAATTTCTTCCACCGAACCCACACAGTGAGCAGTGAATTGCACCAACGTTGAAATGTTTTCAATTTGTTCTCGTTTGGGGGTTTTAAATCTAGTCTCCATGTTAATGCAAGCCTAATTTCCTCATTTATTGCTGCTAGGCCACATTCCTTTGGGAAGTTTGTGAAATTTTTTCCATACTGTCATTTTTTGTGTTGTTGATCCCACAACCTATTTCTACAATATTTCTTCTTATACCCAAATTTACAATAGTGAAAACATTTTAATCTGGTTTCCCTCAGTTTGTCCGTATAGTTGTAGATGTTTTTCATCAACTATGTTTTCCTCCTTATTGTTATTTCTTGTTTCCTTTGAAATTTGATTCAAAATAAATTTTGGATTCTTTTCCATTTTTTTCACATTGTGTCTTCCACTTCTCCTTTTGCAATCATTCGTTGGACAACCTCCCATATGTAGTGTCAGTAGATTCAGAAGCTACATTAAGAACCCGAGCAAAGTTTCCAAAGAATGGAGGTAGGATTTTTAATGTGATGACCATCATGTCTTCCTCATATTACCTTTCTACCTAAATTTGTGAATAATTTATAATGTATGTCCTTCAATTTTCAGTAAATGATTTGAAATTGAATTTCCTTCATGTATTTTCTTTGTAAAAAAAACACTTTTAAGGTGAAAATTCCCTACCTTTATTTGAAGATTTGTGCATTTTCCCTAGTCTTCTTCATACAATGCATGCAT
>WSFP011475839.1:0-16992 GCA_009831015.1 Picea engelmannii
AGGTACCTCAAACTCCTGCAAGTGTTGTTAGAATATCTATCAAGTTAAGTAGACCCCCTGAATGATACTCTCCTTCATTGTATTATTTATTTTTGATTGATTCTGGTGAACCAGAATGTTATGAAGAGACAATGCAGGTAGACACTAAAAAGAAGTGGGAGCAAGGAATGAAAGAAGAAATGGATTCCCTGGTAAATAACTAGACTTGGGATTTGGTTCAGTTTCCTGCAGGAAAAAGAGCATTGCATAATAAATGGGTTTACAAGTTGAAGGAAGAAGATGGAGGAAAAAAGTGGTACAAGGATAGACTTGTTGTAAAGGGATTTGCAAAAAATAAAGGTATAGATTTTGATGAAATATTTTATCATGTTGTTAAAATGACTTCAATTAGGACTATTTTAAGTCTTCTGGTAGTAGAATATTTTAAGTATGTGCAGGGAAAGATACAAGAAAAATAAAAACCAGAATACACAATGCTTGATGAGATCACTGAAAAAGAAATTACGAAGGTACCAAAAAATAAAAATGTACAACAACCGGAGAAGCAGGTACCTCAAACTCCTGCAAGTGTTGTTAGAATATCTATCAAGTTAAGTAGACCCCCTGAATGATACTCTCCTTCATTGTATTATTTATTTTTGATTGATTCTGGTGAACCAGAATGTTATGAATAGGCAGTGCAGGTAGACACTAAAAAGAAGTGGAAGCAAGGCATGAAAGAAGAAATGGATTCCTTGGTAAATAACCAGACTTGGGATTTGGTTCAGTTTCCTGCAGGGAAAAGAGCATTGCATAATAAATGGGTTTACAAGTTGAAGGAAGAAGATGGAGGAAAAAAGTGGTACAAGGATAGACTTGTTGTAAAGGGATTTGCAAAAAATATTTTATCATGTTGTTAAAATGACTTCAATTAGGACTATTTTAAGTCTTCTAGCAGTAGAATATTTGCATATTGAACAATTAGATGTAAAAATAGTTTTTCTCCATGGGGATTTGGAGGAATATATTTATATGCAGCATCCACAGAGGTATGAGGTCAAAGGGAAGGAAAATTTGGTGCGCATGTTGAATAAGAGCTTGTATGGCCTAAAGCAAGCTCCAAGGCAGTGGTATTTGAAGTTTGACAGGTTTATGACAGAACAAGGTTATAGTAGATGTCATTCTGATCATTGTGTTTATTTTAAAAGGCTAGAAAATGAAACCTATATTATCTTGCTATTGTATGTAGATGGAATGCTTGTTGCAGGGTCTAATATGAAAGATATAAATGTGATCAAGAAGAAAATATCTAATTCATTTGAGATGAAGGATTTGGGTGTTGCAAAGAAAATCCTTGGTATGAGAAGAACAAGAGATGGGAAAAATTGAAAATTGACATTGTCTCGGGGTGAGTACATAGAGAAGGTGTTGGAGAGGTTTAGAATGTAGAATGAAAAGCCAGTTAGTACACCTTTGGCCAGCCATTTCAAATTAACTATGGAAATGTTTCCCAAGACACGGGACAAGATAGAATACATGTCTAGGGTCCCTTATTCATCAACAGTTGGCAACTTGATGTATGTGATGGTTTTCATAAGACCATATATTGCACATGAAGTGGGAGTTGTGAGCAGATATATGAAAAGTCCAGTTAAAGAACATTGGGAGGCAGTAAAGTGGATTCTCAGGTATTTGAGAGGTATTGCTACTCATTCATTATGTTTTGAAGGTTCATACATTGTTCTACAGGGATATGTTGATTCGGATATGGCAGGTGATTAACATAGTAGGAGGAGCACCACAGGGTATGTTTTTACTATAGGTGGAACAATAGTAAGTTGGATTTCGGAACTGCAAAAAGGTTGTTKCACTTTCAAAAACAGAGGCAAAGTATGTTACTGCTACAGAGGCTAGTAAAGAGATGATTTGGCTACATAGGTTTATGAATGAACTCAGAAAGAAGAAAGAGAATAGCAGGTTGTACTGTGATAGTGAGAGTGCCATTCATCTTGCAAATAACTCAGCCTTCCATTCTAAGACTAAGAATATACATCTAAGGTACCACTTCATACGATCTCTTTTGGAAGATGGACATTTGAAGTTGGAAAAGATACACACTAGCTAGAATCTTGCAGACATGTTAACAAAGGGAGTAACCATGGAGAAACTGAGTTTCTGATTAGTTTCAGTTCGTATTCAAGCATGAAGGTGAAGATGATAATTTTTCCACATACAAGAAGGATCATAGTCTAGCAAATACAACAGTGGTGGAGTTGTTGAGGTCAGTCTCCAAGTGGGAGATTGTTGGTTGTGGAGCCTGATTATCTTTCTGATTCATAGGTCTTTGTTTTCAGTCGTGTTTATACCCCATGAATACTTTACACCTTGGAAGATTGTACACCCCTCCACGTGGGGGACTGCAGGGGGTCTTTCCTTCCTGTGGGGTCTGGGGGAAAGCGGTCCACTAGTGGAGGTTAGGGGGATAGCATTCCCCGATGGGGGTTTGGGGGTGAAGCCCCCGAAGAAAAAATTGCCTTGTAAATATATATTTTAATTTCATAGTAAATCTAGACCATTCATTATAAGGTCGTAGATCTGACGGTAGAAGTTATGTTAGGGTTTTTTTCCCTAGAAGGCAACCCTCTTTTATGAGGGAAATGTATTGCAGCTATGTATCATTGTGAATATTGTATTCTACGTGAGGAGATTGTGAGAGAAAGAAGAGGAAGTTACATCATGTGTGATGTAGGTGGTATCCCTTCATTTTCTAGATAATAATAAAGGAAGAACCTGGAAATTTCTCTAGTGGACGTATCCCACACTGGGTGAACCACATATATTTGTGTCTCTATTGTATTATGTATATTTTTTGTTTTATTGTATTGCTCTGTGATCTTGTTTTTCTAACATAAAGCCCTAGATATTGAGTTATTATATTTCTATTGTTATATTAGATTTGTTGGTGAGACCCTTTAATTGTGATTGTCCCCTTTGTCTCTTATATATATACCAAGGAGCCCTAGCCTTATAATCATTTCATCTTCTACATTTGTTGTATTGTAAAAAGAGGTTACCCCCTCAAATAGGATTTATAATCATTCTTCTCTCTTTATCAAGGTATGCAGTTACTTCTATCTCTTTTTCTATGCTATTTTGGTTGTTTGGGGCATAACATTTAGTTTCATAGCATATGATCCTAGGGTTTTTCTCCTTCAAACGAGTCATCTTGGAATTTTCACTATAATGTTTTTTGGTGAAGTTTCAAACTGTGAAATTTTCAAGACCCTGAGGACACATACCAAAGTACTTGGGGAAAAAACTTTAGGTTCTTCATCACTATACTTTCTAATATATAGCCTATGCAACTTAGGGTTTTTTACTAATCTTGAAATTAGTCTCAAACTAGTCATCTTGGAATTTTCGCTATAAATTTTTTCAGTGACGCTTGAGAATGTGAAATTTCATGTCTCTAAGGATACATATCTAAGTACTTGTGGTAGAAACTTTGGGTTATAAATCACTAAAATTTTGGAAATTAGGGTTTTTTACTAGTCCAATAATTGGTCTCAAACAGGTGTCCTTGGTATAATTGTCATATTGGAAACTAGGAAAGTCCAAATTGAGTGCCACTAGTTTCTTTCAAAATAATACAAACCATATTATTTTATGTAAGAATTTCATAATTAGATCTAAAACATTGGACACATGGAACCATGTACAAGTTTACTCTCTGGAAAGGGACAAGAATCAACAAATTTTGGTAAAGTTACCATAACTTTCACATAGAACATCAAATTTTGGTCAAACCTATGACACTAAAGAGGAAACATAAGATCACTATAGGACAAAAATTCAGTCTCAAAAAGGCTAAAATTTCAGAGACACATTAGGACAAAATTCGCTCGACAATAAAATCTCCCAATTAGGGTTTTAAAGGTACGTAACTTACAATTGGCATAGATTTTGATTGGAAGATATGTTTTTGGTGATTTAAAATTTGTGATAAAGAGAAAAAAGAGGAGTATTGTTATTTTCTCCAATGGAAATGGGTTCTATAAGAATTTATACTCTTATTAAACCTCTATAGAACTCACACATGGTGTATGAAGAAAGTGAATACTTTGAAAACATACTATCCCAATTGAAGAACCAATTTGATGAAATGAGTGGTAGTGTGTTGAAACTTGTGGATTTCTCACATTCCCAGGAAATGGATAATAAAATGGAAAATTTTATGGATTGAAGAATGGAACAATTACAAAATTCTATCTTACACACCCTAGATGAGAGATTACCTAAACAATATATCAATATTCAAGAAAATAATGAAAATAAGGAGAATACTAGTGTTGAACCTCAATCACATATGGGGAATATTTTGACAAAATTGGGGAGCACAAATATTGAATCTCAAAATCATTATCATTCATCATTCCAAGATCTACATCTTCATGGGTTCAACTTGGCACCAAGGAACTACTTAATTCCTAATATTAATTAGAGGAAGTTTGATGGTAAAGATATTATAACATGGATATTCCAGATGGAGAAATTATTTGATATACATCAAGTGTCAACGTTACAAAAGGTAACTCTTACATCCTTGTGTTTAAAAAATGATTTTTTTTTTGGTATCAATGGCTTTGTGAACAAAAAAAGGATTATATTGTCTCGTGTTCCATTTTTGTGGATGATTTGACAACACATTATGGGGATATTAAGAGTAATACATTCTTTTGTTAATTGATAAATCTTCGACAAAGAGGTCCAATTACAAAACACATTCAACAATTCTAAAAGCTAAGTCTCAGGGTAAAGAAAATTCAAGAAGATAATTTTCTATATCTCTTTATGGGCACTTTAAAGGAGAGAATTCAACATAAGGTGTGTTTGTTCAAACCCAAATCCCTAGAGCATTCTTATGTTGTGACCAGGAAATTTGAAAGTAAAAATATAGATACTAGAAGACTGGTCACTAAAAATTATAGAGATCACCATGCTCCTTCTAAACTCATTCAAACTACAAAGTTGACACCTCAGAAAATGGATGAAAGAAGAGAAAAGGGATTATGTTTCAATTGCAATAGCAACTATAGTAAGGGGCATAAATACAATTAGAAGAAATTATTTGACATAGATTGTGAAGAGTAAGAAGATCAAGATTTGGAACCATCTCATTATATAGAACTAGAAAAGACTACTCCAACCATATATTTCAATGCATTATCTGGCATCAGTACTTCATAAACCCTCGAGATAGAAGGATATATCAAAAATAAAAAGGTAAAAGTGTTGATTGATTCTAGTAGTACCCATAACTTAATTAATTACAAATCAGAGAAACTTCTCAATTGATTTGTATTTCCAGCACCAAAGTTTCAAGTAATGATTGCAAATGGAGGCACCGTAAATTGTTTAGGGAAGCACCATAGTATTAAGCTCAATATGGGGGAGTATTTATTTGATAGTCCCATGATTGGAATACAAATGGTTGATGTTGATTTTGTATTATGGGTCCAATGGTTAATATCATTGTGAATAGTGGATCTTACTTTTTAGGCACTCTTCATGAGATTTTCCTCAGAAGGAAAGTATGTTGAACTTAGAGGTATCCAAGGGAAACCCTCTAAAGTGATAAGCTATAATAGCATGAAAATATTAATCAAAAAGGGACACCATGGTGTAATTGCATAATTGTTCTCACTAGATGTTCATACATCTTTACCTTCTTCTCCAATGGATCTCCAAAAATTTATCAATAATCATTCCAAGGTATTTGGATAGATGCCTAATTTTTTTGCCCTTCTCGATATCTAACTATGATATTCATTTGAAACTGAGAAGTGTACCACCTAACATTAGGCCTTACAAGCTCCCTTGTGCACAAAAGAGTGATATTGAACATATGATTCAAGAAATGTTAGAGGATGGCATCGTTCAACATAGCCAAAGTGATTTCTCTTCACCAGTAGTGATGGTTAAAAAAAAGGAAGGTTCATTGTGTATGTGTCCAGATTATAGATAACTCAACAAAATGACCATTAAATAAAAGTTTTATATTCTTTTCATTAATGAATTATTAGATGAATTGCAAGGATACTTTTTCTTTACTGATTTAGATCTTTGTTCTAGATATCATCAAATTGTAATGAAGCAAGAAGACATCAAGAACACATGAAGGTCATTATGAGTTTTTGATGATGTCGTTTGACCTTACTAATGTACCATCAACATTTAAAAGCTTGATGAATTATATTTTCAAACCCTTCCTCAAAAATAGTGTGTTGTTATTTTTTTTATGATATACAAATATATAGAAAATATTGGGAAGAGCATGTACAACATGTGGACATGGTCATAATACCATTGGAAGAACAACAACTATATGTAAATCCTTCTAAGTCTGCCTTTGGGGTTCAAGAAGTGGAATATTTGGGTCATATTGTATCTCATGAAGGTGTCAAAATGGACTCTAACAAAATTAAATCTATGATGGAATGGCTAATTCCAAAAACCTTGAATAATCTTAGAGGATTCTTAGGATTGACGAGTTATTACCGCAAGTTTGTCAAGAATTATGGTCAAATAGCTGCACCTCTAACATCATTATTAAAAAATGAGGCATTTTCTTAGACTCAAGAAGCAACCAAAGCTTTTGAAAAACTTAAGGAAGCTATGTATACAATTCTTATGTTGGCCAAGCCTAACTTCACAAAAACCTTTATTATGGAGTGTGATGCATTGGCACATGGCATTGGTGCAGTTTTAATGCAAGAAGAAATGGCCCTTTCTTTTGAAAGCAGCCAGATCAAAGGAAAGAACTTACTCAAACCCATTTATGAAAAGGAAATGTTGGCTATATTAAATGCAACTAAGAAATGGCACCCTTACCTAATAGGAAGATACTTCAAGGTAAAAATAGATCATCATATTTTGAAGTATTTCTTGGAACATTCATTATCTTCATAAGAGAAAAAAAAATGGGTTACAAAGATTCTAGGTTATGAATTTGAAATTATCTACGAAAAAGGAAAACATAATATGGTGGAATATGTCCTTCCAAGGAAAGAAGAATAAACTGAGAGTTTACTATGTGTTATTTCCCTTCCATGATCTGATTGGGTGGAAGAAGAAAGGATAGAATGGAAGCAAGATCAGAAGGTATGCAATATCATTCAAAAACTACAAGAGGGCTCAATTGAATTAGATAAATTTGTGTGGAAGAATGATTTGTTGTGGTATCGAGATCACCTATATTTATGTAAAAATTTCCAAATCAAAAAAAATACCTTTTTGAAATTGCACAATTCTCTTATAGGAGGACATTCAAGGTTCTTGAAAACTTACAATGGGATCAAGAAGATTTTTTTCTAGGAAGGTATTAAAATTGATCTTCAAAATTTTTTGGCTAAATGTGTGGTCTTCCAACAGAATAAGGGAAATACAATCAATACCCTAGGTCTCCTACAACCATTATCTATACTCGGAGTCAACATTGGGAAGATGTTTCAGTAGATTTTATTACGAGTCTACCCAAATATGAAGGAAATAATGTCATCGTGGTAGTAGTGGATCAACTCACAAAGTATGCCCATTTTTTCTCCCATTCTCGTCCTTTTAAAATAATTATTGTAGCCACATCATTCATGGAAACAATTCATAAGATACATGGAATCCCCAATATTATTGTAAGTGGCAGAGATCTAATTTTCACTAGAAATTTTTGGACTGGATTATTTTCTTGTTTGGGTACTCAATTGGTTCATATCTCCTCTTACCATCCTCAATCCAATGGGAAAACGGATATTGTGAATACATGTCTAGAAGGATATCTTTGTTTCTTTGCAACTTCTAAATAAACACAATGGGTCAAGTGGTTACCCTTGGCATAATGGTGGTACAAAACATCCTTCCATAATTCATCAAAAATGTCCCCAATTATGGAAATTTATCAATATCATCCCGCATCCATCACATCACCCTTGAAAGGGAAAGAAAAGGTTCAAGCATTGGACGACCACATAGAGCACCAACAAGAAGTTCCCAAACTGTTGAAGGACAACTTGGTTAAAACAAAAAATATGACAAAACAACAAGCAAGTAAACATTGCAACAAAAGGGAATTTGAGGTGGGGGATGGGGTATTTTTTAGGATACAACCATACAAATAGATCTCCCTCAAGCAACAAAATAAGGAAAATAAATTAGCACCCAAGTATTATGGTCCCTATAAGGTGTTGCATAGGATTGGAAGTATGGATAACAAATTGGAGTTTCCTCGGTATTCATGTATACATCTAGTATTTTGTGCTTCTTTATTAAAAAAGGTAATCGACAACAAGATCCAAGTTCAAACTATTTTACCATATATTAATGAAGAAGGAAAAATCATACTAGAACCACAAACAATCCTTGAAACAAGGATTAGGAAACTGCAAAATTGAGCAATTACTAAGTACCTCGTCAAGTGGAAGAACCTACCAATGGAAGAGGCAGCATGGGAAGATAATTTCTTCATGTAGAAAATACACAACTAAACAAGTGTTGAAGACAACACTTGTTTGAAGGGGAGGGGCATGATAATCCCTAGACAAAGCCCCATGTTAAGCATAAAGCCCCATGTAAATCCCTAAATATTGAGTTATTATATTTATATTTTTATATTAGTGTTGTCAGCTAGACCCTTTAATTGTGATTGTACAGTTTGTCTCCTACATATATACTAAGGATTCATAGTCTTAGAATCATCTCATCGTGTACATTTGTTCTATTGTAAAAGGAGGTTGTCCCCTTGAAGAGGCTTTACATTCATTCTTCTCTCTTATCAAGGCATGGAGTTACTTATCTCTCTTCCTTTTTATACTATTTTGGTTGTTTTGGGCATAAAAAATTCTGATCCATCAATGAAATCCCCCCCCCAAGACCTTGTGCCAACTATAAATTCTACAGGGAAAAGTCATTTTTTTACAATGCTTTGTTCCCAATTACGTAACTTGCACCCATGGCTTCTTAATATTTCTACATCAGGATATTCCTTTCCAATGGGACAACCAAGCACAACAAGATTTTGACGCTTTGAAGCATACTCTCTCAAATTCCCATTAATTATTCCCCCTAACCTTAATAAGGATTATATCATTTACTTATCCACCTCAGTAGTCTCCATTGTTGGATTTTTAGTCCAACAAGGGGAAGATGGCATCGAGCATGTCTTCTATTCTATGAGAAAGAATATATTGGGACCTCCTCTCAACTACAATCATGAGAAGAAATTAGACTTAACCATAATTCTCTCAATCCAAAATTTGTGCCATTACATCTTTCTTCAAACCACCAAAGTCATAGCAAATTCCAATATTATGTAGTACCTAGTCATCCAACAACTTTTCAATAGTAAGCTTACCCATTGGATCATAATCCTCCAAGAATCGGATCTCAAGTTCCTTACCCCCAAAATAAGGAAGGAACTTGTCCTTGTTGATTTTGTCACAGATTCCCCATCTTACACAAAAGAACCACCAGTAAATGATAATTTCCCAGATGATCACCTCTTCTTTATTTCATCAAAATACCTATGGTACGATGACATTCTCACTTACCTTTGCAGACAAAAATTCAACCCACAACTCTCACATGATGATCGATGATGCATCTACCAACAAGCTCCTTGATATCCCTCATCAAAGATGTCCTTTACAGGTGAGGAGTGGATATCATGTTGTGTTGATGCCTCACCCTTAAGGAATCACAATGCATCTTAAATTAATACCATAGTTTTTCATTTGGTGTTCATTTATCAAGAATGTCTACTTCCCATAAAATCATTCGCGCCATTTATTTTTGGTCTACTCTCTTCCACGACTAAAAATATATCATAAAATGGTGTTCCATGTGCCAAATATTCACCCACAAGACAATATCTCCACCAAATCCACTACTCCTCGTCATTACAACCAAACCCTTATGTAAGTGGGGGATCAACTTTATGATATGAAACCCTCCATCTAGCAAGGGCCATAAGTACATCATTGACTATGTTAGAAAATGGGTCGAAGCAATGCCAATATATAATAACATAGTAGACACAATCGAGTGTACTTTCTTCAACCATGTCATCACTGGCTTCGGTGTCCCCAAGCATTTGGTCTTTGACCACATAAAATATTTCAAGAACAAAATATTCCAAGAATTGTCTTTGTTTCTCAACTTCATGCATGAGTGTGCATCCCCTTACTATCCACAACCCAATAGTCATGTCAAGGTTGTCATCAAAATCCTCAAAACCATGATGTAGTGAACAATCAACAAACACAAATCCAACTAGCATCACATGATTTTCTTATCACTATGGGTCTATAGACATCCATCAAAACTTCCATAGGATTCACCCCTTTCTACCTTGTCCATGGGGTGGAAGAAATATTTTCCATCGAATGTGAAATTCCAACTCTCTAGATGGAATTCAAACTCCTTTTGAATATTACACCACTAAAGCAACAACTCCTAGACTTGGAGAGAACTGATGAAGATCATCGATATTCGTTACAAAACAATGAAGCTACCAAAAAAACACTCCAAGGAAAATTATGACCGGCAAGTGTGCCCTTGTACCTATAAGGGATCCTCTCTACCCTCTTATTGTAGATCCAACCACTACATCCCATTGCAAAATTGGTCTCCACTCGATCGGTATCCCCGTGAAGGAATCAATTATGTCCTTGTCAATGTCCAACCATCTTTCCTCTAGAAAACCCTACAACACTATGTCCAAAATCCACCTTAGATTGGAAACATGTGCCTAGATCCCTGCTATCAGTCATCACTCAGCCTCCAATACTGGATCAACTCAATGCCTCTATGTTGTAGATTCTCCTCTCCATGTTAGCACCACATTCTACATATAAAAGGTGGTGCCCATCAGTATCAAGTGTAGATAAATACCCGAAGAAAATTAAAATAGGAAAATGATCAAAACTATTATAGCATAAAAATCTAGATAGCATATACTCACCCATTGGCCCCCATTGCTCTCTAGTAGGCAGGGTCATCGCAAGATCACCCCTGTAGTCCATCCCAAAATATGGGAACTCTAGGATGGTCTATGGTGTATCCTTACACCATTCAAAAAACTGGAAGATTAAGTAGTGACCTACCTCACCAATGCCCATGCGGGACATCATCTCATCCCACTACCACATCCATGGCTCACAAGTCCCTCTAAGTCAAACCAAAACCTGCAGGTGCAATCCCACCACTTACTCATAAAAAAAACAACATATGATCGAGCCAAAATGAAACTCCCCCTTGCTACTGGTAAAGCAATGGATCAATTTCCCAAACAGTGCCTCCCATAATAAAGAGGCCAATGCATGACCTGCTTAACGACCAACATATGTCCATTCGTCCCTAAGGATCCATATATCCTCACCACCGTCACTTAAACTACCCATGTAGCCAAGTCTCATATAGAAACAATTGTGATCGACCCTCCCTCCTTTCCCTCTGGGTCGATGCAGTATTGGGATACCAGCTAATCCATAGTCCTGAAAAATGCCATATGGGGCCTTAGCTCACCTCTCATCCCCCTAATGGGGAGAACAGTCAAGAAATAAATATTTTTACAGGAACTCAACTTCAATAGTTGGTCCCATCCCATAAATAGGTTCTCATCTAGTCACCACATCTAAATCAACTCCCATAAAAGCCCCTCATTGGAGTGCATGAGTGGACACTTGAAAGTGTTTAACAAGCCATGCATGGCCAGCCCATGTCTAACTACTTAGTCATCCTTCACCTCTCATTGCAAATCCTCATAATCATGCTCTCGCTAGTGAATCAACATCACTAACTAGTAATCACAAAGCTTGCAAACACAAAAATCAATTTTTTGTCAGTATTGCAGCTTTTAGTCAAAATTTTGCACCAACCATGTGATTATTTCATGAATATTCACATAAGGTATTTGTATGATTGTTTGCAGAACATTCATGAGTTTTTCACAACTGTTGATACACATAGTCATGTGAAACCCTCGCATGGATATCATCACATCTTCTGTGGAGATCACATGATTTTCCATTGAACAATTATGAGATATCTCCACATGTCTTATTCTCTTACAATCATGATAGTTACATGTCTATCCAAAAAATAGTCATGCAATATGATTGTGTAGTAGAAGTGTATGGATGTTGTAAAAACCATGCAACGTGTCCCAAACATTGACATGTAACCACTCTTGCACATAAAATTGGAAGTTTACTACATGGTAATCATGGCTTCTGTGTTAAGTAAACAAAGACAAGATTCGGGGCTCTAGGGTTTTTCTCCAACTCTAGGGTTTTCTACAGCTAGTCGCGCATGTCATGGCTTCTGGTTCAGGGGGAGGATCCCCCCCACAACCACCTCTGCCTCTGGACCTCGTCGCATTCCAGACCCTCTTTTTATCCTACTCGAAAGAAGAAAAAGGGAAACCCCATTCACGCTTTGTTAAGAAGTTAGATGAGATCCTGAAGGTTTCTCTCCATTCCCCCTCCTCCAAGATGTTCACCCTAAAACTGGATAAAAATGGTTTGATCGGAATGTTTATAGGGATCTAGCCCTCCCCAAGAGAAATGGCGCAATCTCTAGATCAAAACTGAAAAAAAATGATAAAGGGGCAATTGTCAACAGTGTTTTGCGGTAAGGGATTCTATGCCTTCCTCTTTGAAAATAAAGAAGATAGAGATATGATATTTTGAAATGGCCCATACTTCATGAAAACTAGAGGAATGTACCTAAATAAATGGACCCCATACTTTAGTCCCGAACCACGTGATGGATTACAATCTTGTGCTCGTCTCTGTGTAGAAGTAGATCTAGAAAAAGGAGTAACAAAGGAAATCCATCTTACCCTAGATAGGTGGTCACATATCCAAACAGTTGATTATGAACAATTTCCATTTAAATGCAAAGCCTGCCATGAGTATCATCATTTCGCCAAAAACTTCTCCAAGGCGATAACAGAGCAACTTGAGGACAAAGTGCAAGAACAATGGAAACCATCCAAAAGGAAGAAGGTGACAAATAAAACAAGGGCCCAACTGCAATAAAGAAGGGAAAACACCAGACCATCCTCTCTGCTTAAGAAAAAGTTGTCGTTGATGGAAAATAATGATGCAGAAAGCGGAAAAAATAGGTATGACCCACTTGAAAACTTGGAAGCAGAAATAGCTAACTTGAAAGAAGACATAGAAGAGATACAAAGTCAACAAGATCCAGATCCAGATCCCCTAACGCTCCAAAATGAGCTAGTTGCCCCACCTCTCATGGTCCCCTCCCAAGGCCCAAAGGATGAAATCCAGGAGAAATCGAGGGATGAGTTAGACCTGGAAATCCCCAAAAGCACCAAATCTTCGAAAGAAGGAAGGAAAACAAACAAAAACAAAAGGGAAAAAACAACAAATCAAGACAAAGAGTTGGGAACCCAACCAACACTGGAAGAAGTTCTCAAAAAAGAAGGGAAAAGTGGGAAATCTTCCACAGCAAAAGGACAGTCTCATCCCATGAAAGGGGGAGCAACCAAACATGCTAGTAAATAATGAAGTCTCCTGTAATTGTAGGGGATTGGCACAAAGGGGAAAAAAATAATCAATGGGAAATATAATAAAAATAGAAAGGCCCCATATACTCCTAATCTAGAAGACCAGAATGCAGGGTATAGAGGTCTTGCAATAAATGAAGCAAATCTAGAAATAAAGTGATGGAACAACCATAAATGCAAGAGGAGCGACAGGAAGGATTTTCAAAGTCTGGAACACCAAAATATTCAAAGAAGAACAAAATCTAGAATCAACTCACTAGATATTGTTCCTTCTAAAGCACTTGCAATCAGGTATCATCTATCATATTTGTAATGTTTATATGCCTAATAACTACTGGGAAAAAATAGAATGTTGGGAGTCTTTGATGAAAATCAAAGAAGTTGGATTACACAATAATTGCATCATAGCTGGAGACTTTAATACAACTCTTCACCAAGAGGGGAAAAAACGAGACTCTATAGTAAGGGATTCATTCAAGGAATGCATGGAGGACCTGATTTTAGAGTTGGACCTATTCGATGTCTAGCCAAACAAAGGGAAATACACATGGAGAAAAAAACTCTCCGGAGTGGGACACATAGCATCCAGACTAGACCATTTTCTCATTCAAATCTCTCTCCTCCTAATCCCAAGTAATATCTCTACCCAAATAATACCCCGGGGCATCTGATACCACTTTCCAATAGCTCTCTCATTTGACAAAGTAGAAAACCTTGGCCCCATTCCCTTTAAATTCAACCCCCTTTGGATGGATTCGTCAGACTTCCTCCCCCTAATTTCGTATGTCTGATCAAACTGGGTGGACGGGACCTCGGGCTTCTGGGAACAAAAGCTCAAAAGGACTAACCAAGCAATAAAGGAGTGGATAAAGGCCTCCCCCCACAAACCAAGAGAATAAGTAGAAATGTGCAAAAATAATCTAGAATATATACAAGAAGAAATAGATTCAAACACCATCAACAACAAACATTTAACACAGGAGAAAGAACATTTTCGAAATTATATAAGAGCGCTTCACAAAGAAGAAAAAGAATGGAGACTAAACTCTTGAGCCTTGTGGCTCCAATCAGCGGATAAAAATACATCCTTGTTTCATAAGCAAGCCAAAGCTAGACATCATAGAAACAATGTGGAGGAAATAAAGACAAACTCGGGAACTCGAATTAACTCTTTTGAGGAAATAAAAAAAGCAGCCTCTTCTCACTTCAGAGATCTTTACACCAAGGAAGGTGAAGATAAAAAAGAGCAGAGTCATTAATTTCTTGAAAACATCCCACGAATGATAAAGGAAGAAGACAACATAGAGTTAAACAAGATGGTTACAGGGGAAGAAGTCAAATCAGTTCTAAATCAGTTCGATCTAGACAAAGCCCCTGGACCTAATGTTTTGTTAGAAAAATAGGATCGTGGAGCAATAAAATAAAACAAATGCAGAAATAAAACACAGAAGATACACAATACAATAGAGACACAGATATACGTGGTTCACCCAGTGTGGGCTACGTCCACCAGAGAAATTGTCAGGTCGTTCCTTTATTATTATCTAGCAAATGAAGGGATACAACCTATAGCAAACATGATGTAACTTCATCTTCTTTCTCTCACAATATCCTATCTCAGAATACAATATTCACCATGATACATAGCCGCAATAAATTTCCCCCATAAAAGAGGGTTTCCTTCTAAGGAAAAAAGCCCTAACATAACTTCTATCGTCATATCTGCGACATTATAATCAATGGTCCATATTTAGAACGAAATTACAATATACATTTACAAGGCAATTTTTCCTTCAGGGTCTTCACCCCCAAACCCCCGCAGAGGAGGTAACCCCCCTCTGCAGTCCCCCGCGTGGAGGAGTGTACATTATTCCAGGGTGTAAAGTATTCATGGGGTTTAAACAAGACTAAAATCAAAGACCTCTGAATCAGGAAGATAATCAATCTCCACAACCAACAATCTCCCACTTGGATACTGATCTCAAAAACTCCACCGTTTTTGTATATGTTGGAATATGATCCTTCTTGGACCTCACAAATTTCTCATCTTCATATTCATATTCATTCTTGAAGACCAACTGAAACTAAGCAAGAACTTAGTTTCTCCCTGGTTACTCCTTTTGTTAACATGTCTACAGGATTCTAGCTAGTGTGTATCTTTTCCAACTTCAAATGGCCATCTTCCAAGACGGATTGTATGAAATGGTACATGAGTTGTATATGCTTAGTCTTCGAATGGAAGGTTGAATTCTTTCCAAGATGAATGGAACTCTCACTCTCACAGTACAACCTTATAGTCTCCTACTTCTTTCCCAATTCCTCCATAAACCTTTGTAACCAAATCATCTCTTTACTAGCCTTTGTAGCATCAATATACTCTGCCTTTAATAACAGAGAAAAAGGGATGGTTATAAAAATCGACATGGAAAATTCATTTGACTGTGTAAAGCACAAGTTCCTTTATGCAGTTTTAAAGAAATTTGGGTTCAATCACACCTTAATTTCCTAGATTGAAGCATGTATTTCAACCCCCTGGATAGCCCCTCTAATAAATGGGTGACCAGCTTCTTTCTTCCAAGCCACAAGAGGATTAAGAAAGGGATGTCCACTCTCCCCAATGTTGTCTATCATCATGGCAGAATCTATGGACAGAAAAATTGAGCATGAAAGAGCTACTGGGAATATCCCTGTACTAAAAATAGCAAGGAGAGTAATAAGAATAAATAACTCCTAGTTTGTCGATGACACCCTATTGTTAGGAGGATCCTCTCAAATTATGGCTAGTCGCTTCAAATTGGTTCTAGATCAATATGGAGAAGCTTTGGGAGGAGTTATAAACAAGCACAAAAGCCACATATACGCTTGGCACACAAAAGCAAGTATAATGGTAAGAATTGCAAACATTTTACAGTTCTCCTTTTCTGTAGATTGGAAATACTTCAAGTATCTTGGCACTCCTATTAGCCTAAAAGATCTACCTGGGGAAGCTTGGTAAGTGATCCTTCAAAAACTCAAAGAACAATTCGAAATATGGGGAGCAACCTAGTTGAACCCAACTGGAAGTGTGGTTCTTATAAAATCATTCTTATCCTTGTTTCCAATTTTGCAATTATCATCCATCCATGCTTCAATGGGAATAAAAAAGGCAATGTCCAAACTAATCTGAAAATTCCTTTGGCAAGAGGGAAAAGAAAATGGGAAAAAACTCCATATGGTCAATTGGTCCACAGTTTGTGCCCCAAAAGAAAATGGAGGACTAGGGATTCGTGATCCGAAAAAGGTCAACATATCCCTAGGAGAAAAACTATTATGGATCTTAACCACAGGGGGCAATGAATGGTGGAAAAAGGTAATTTTCTACAAATACCTCTCAAAAAACTAAAAAAGATGTCTAGAAATAGCCACAATAAAACACACGGGATCCCCTATCT
>WSFP011475840.1:0-16992 GCA_009831015.1 Picea engelmannii
GAATGATTACTCAGAAGATCAGGATGATGGATTTCCAATCCATGACAAAGATCTCATGATGACAGAAGAAGTGCCACATGGACATGTTCCAGTTTTCCAACAATGATATACTTTATTGATCAGAGCTACATGAACCCTTCATAGAAAACCAATGTTCCAGATCGAAGTACATTTTAAATCAAGCATTACATTATCTGTGATGAAGTCCAGGAAGGAGAAAGTGGTTCTCCAATACATATCTTCATAGATGAGCAGATAAGCAGACATTTTGGTAAAGCTTATGTCCAAGATGAAAGAGTTTGCATACTCAAGCTGGAGCTCATGGAGACGACTTCCTTATTGAAAAAGGAAGAGACGACTCCTAGGTTGGGAGGGAGCACTGATGTATTATTGATTGATGGATAACCATTTTTCAGTTCGAAAAATGGTCTAGGATGAGCAGATTCTTTCCAGTTCGGAAAGTGGACTGAGATTTCTGACAGACAGGCATTTTTCAGTTCGGAAAATGGTCCAGATTGTTGATGTACCATAGACAACGACTTCCCATTGTGGTTAACATGGGAACTGGTCTAGGGAAGTCTCTCTTCTTGAGGGTTACTCAAGAAGACTGACCCACCTCATTGGACAGTGATTTCCCATTGTGGTTAACATGGGGAATGGTTTGTTTTGGAGGTTGGTGCAGGACAATCATTTCCTTTGGAAATGGTCCGAACAGTCATTCCTTAGGGCAGATTCATTCTCTCCAAGTTGCACTTTGTTTAGTGCCGGAAGAATGGTCCAGGGTGGGGAATGGTCCAGGTTAAACAATCAGGGACATACATTCCTTAGGGAAGACTCATTCTCTCCAGGTTACACTTTGTTTAGTGTCGGAGGAATGGCCCAGGGTGGGGAATGGTCCAGGCTCAGAAATTAGGACAATTATTCTTTCTTGCTTGAGAAGAATAGTCCAGATAACTCATCATTGATGTCTTACCTTTTTTAGGGCAGATACTCTTCCGAGATCTCACAGATGTGAGTGGAAGAATGGCCCAGATGATTCAGTTTATATCATAACATTGTTTCTGTGCAAGTTGATATCAGATGATTGTTATGAAGACCGTATGTTTCTAAATAATATATGTATACTACTGTGGTGGATGTGTTCCACTATTTGGTCAAGTATTTGTGTGATGCTTGGTGTGGTAGTATACCACTAGATTGTAGTTGTGTACTACTATGGATAGACACAGTTGTGTTCTATTGAATGATATTGTTCCAATTGACTTGAAGACTATCAACAGTGATGAAAATGATTATCAACTAGATGGATGATCAATGAACAGAGATTTCCCAGACAGAAAATGGTTCAGAACATTTATTCTTCTAGATTAGAAGAATGGTTCTTTTGTCAATCTATGGAGTGAGCATCATGTCTGATTACTCAGATAGAGTATGGTTTCGAGAGATGATGCAGTTGATGACACTGATGGTGATGATGGTGCTCATGATCTAGTCATGAGATAGTCTATACAACTATGTTGATGATCTAGTCATGAGCTTTAACCAAAGCATAAGCCTGCTTCTCCATGATGTCATATTTTATTTCAGCATCCCTCAATGCCCTGCTGAAAAAGGCAATGGGTTGCTCTAACCCTTCAACATTCTTCTGCAATAAAACAACTGCTATAGTGTTAAATGAAGCAAAAGAAAAAATCAAAAAATCCTTGGAGTAGTCAGGACTGATGAGCATAGGTTCTTCAGTCAAGACCTTTTTAATTTGATCAAAAGAATTTTGAGACTTAGTAGTCCATTTGATTTCGCTTCCTTTCCTCAACATCATTGTAATATACTTTACCAATTCAACAAAATTTGAAACAAACCTTCTCAAAAAAATTATTTTCCCCAAGAAGGACTGAACTTCTTTCTTGGATCTAGGGAGTAGCAAGGTTTGTATAGCTTCTATTATTGTTGAATCAATCCTTACCCCTTCAGTTGATAGAATGTGCCCCAATAATTTCCCCTCCTTCATGGCAAACAATGACTTTTTGGGATTTAGAGAGAGACCAAATTTTCTGCACTTCAAGAAGACCCTTTTCAAATGATGATAATGTTCATTATCATATTGTGAGAACATTGTTATTTCATCCAAATAAATGACTACAAACTTGTCCTTCTCCCCAATAAAGGCAATGTCCATGGCTTGTTGAAAGGTCGCTCCTGCGTTCATCAATCCAAAGGGAATCTTAGTGTACATGAAAGTACCCCAAGGAGTAGTGAAGGTTGTCTTCTCTCTATCTTTTGGCAAGACAGAGATCTGATTGTAGCCAGAAAAGCCATCAATCATAGACATCCTAGATGCACTTGTCACCCTCTGTAATATGTGCTCCATCTTTGGCAAGGGGTAATTGTCTTTCTTAGAGATTCTATTCAAATTTCTGAAATCGACACAAAGTTTGATTTCTCCATTCTTCTTTCTCACTAGGACCAGGTTGGCCACCCATTCAGAATATCTCAAAGGGATGATAATCTTGGCATCCAAAAGCTTTTTTACCTCTTTTTCCATAATAGGCAACAACATAGGATTTATTTGTCTCGGCTTCTGCCTAAATGGCTTAGTCTCTTCCTTCAAATGGATCTTATGTTCAATGATGCTTGTGTTGTATGTTCTCAGATCTTCATATGTCCAGGAAAACACATCAACAAACTCTTTTAAAAACTCAACATATTCATCCCTTTGTTCCCTTGACAAGCTGCTAGACAACTTGACATATTTTGGATCCTTCTCTGTACCCACATTGCATTCAGTTACATCAGCATCATCAATTGAACCTTTAACCTTCACAGCCACATCATTTTTGTTAAACAATCTCTTTAAAGGAACTAGTCCCTTTGGAATATGGTTACTAGGCAACTGAACAATATGATGGTTAGCAATTTTATTTAGAAAAACATCAACATGAGGGCTATTTTCAAAATCATGATCTTGATCAATATGTAATGCAGAAAACTCATCAACAGTCTCAAGAAATCTTTTAATCTCAAGATCATCCTCAAAGACCTTCCAATGTTTCACATTGTCAGGTATAGAGGGTCTATATTTCACCTCTACATCATACTTGAGTTTAGGTGGCAAAGGGATTCTGAAATTACTTCTTGAAACATCCAAAAAATCAACCATGGTGTTCTCTTCTCTTGGGATAAATGAGATATTGAAAGCTAATAAGAAACTGTCAACAATATCCCAAACTTCATTTCTATAAGTCCTTAGCCTAGGGTGCTTTGCTTAATATAGATTTTTTATTTGATGGACAATTAATTCAGCATCCCCAAACACTGATAGATCTTCAATCCCCATGTATTTTGCAGCCCTCAAACCAACAACAAGAGATTCATACTCTGCCACATTGTTGGTAGTTTCAAATTCTAGTTTGTAGGACAAAGATATGGTCTCTTGAGTAGGTGAAACAAATACTACTCCAACACCAACACCTTCCTTAGAAGAGGCTCCATTAAATAACATCTTCCAAACAAAGGTAGTTGGAGGAGAGTCTTCACAAAAAGTGATGGACTATTTTCTGATTTCAAGAGGAGGTTCACGAGCATCAGTGAGCTGCAATATGTTGGATCCCAAATCAGTATCAAGTGCAAAAATAGGATGGTTGGTGGGGTTTGCTTCATCATTAATAATGTAGGCCAATTGAGCTTCCTTGTAAAGTCTTCTATGCTCCCCCCGGAACAAAGGAATGGTAGCATATGTGAGGTCCATCTGCAAGGTTCCCCAAAGTCTTTTTATCCAAGATATTTACAAGAGAATACCAAAATTAGGGGGAACATCAGCCACCACAATGTACATGACCACACTTTTCATGGGCAATTGAAACAAGGTCACAACCAGATCTTTGATGACCTCAAGACACTTCACTTTCCTAGAGTCAAAAGAATATAAGTCATGGTAAGTTTTTGTGATTTCTAATCCAAGTTCATCCATGACTATTTTTGGCATGAGATTGTGAGATGCCCTTGAGTCCATCAAGAAGTTATGCAACACCTTATCATGAATGTTTAGTGATGTATATAAGGGAGGGGATGAATCATCTCTATATTCTATCAAAGGTCCTAAGATGACTATTGGCTTTTCATATTGAAGGTTGACTGAATCAATGGAAATGGAGGAGGATTCGAGCTGCAACATTTTGGAAAGATATTTTTTAAATTCTTCATTCTTGATCAACTCCAAAAAAGGTACAGGGATTTTGATTTTTTGAATTTCACTTTCAAAGCTGAAGGAAGATGGAGATTTCAAAATTTCCTTGACTTCTAGGGTAGGATTCTTGACCAAATCTTGAGGGATTTGTACATCCTTTTCTTTGTTGCCAACTATCACAGTCTTGGCATAATTTTATTTTTTTGTGGGCTGATCAGAAGTATCAATATTTTCCTCTTTCTTTTTGGATCTCAGATTATATCTATTAGGACTTTCTTTTTCCTTCTCTCCCTTACTCAATTCATTTATTTGATTATCCATCAAGGATTCCTCATATGCAGATTGGGTCAAGTGAGGGGATGAAGAGGTGTCACCTAGGTAATGGATCTCAGGATCAGTTTCTTCATTCTCTCCTTCTTCATCATCAACAAGGTTGTTTTGTAAAGGAGTTTGGACCTTTTGATCATCCCGATCTCTGTTTCTAGGATCTCTTGGAAGGATCTGAGGAGCATTATTTGGTCTTATGAAGTTACCTCTGTTATCAACATTTTGTGTATTTCTATAGGTCTGTTTTCCTTCAAGTTTTAGCTTCTCCATGTTGGTAGAAAATGATTTTACTAATTTGGTAAGTTCGCCAACTTGAGGATGGACAATAGAGGAATCATAGGTCGAGGCTTGAGCTCTTTTTTTTTCTCTTGTCCCTATCATATTTTCCCCTAAGTTTGTCATATTCCACTATGTTATATTCTACCTCCAAGGATGCATCTTGCATATGAGCTAAGGAGGCAGATATTCTTTCTCTCAGTAAAAGGAAAAACTCGGGGTCAAAAGCACTGGCATAGGTGATATTGATAGAGGTTTCGTAGGCTTGATCTCAACAGGGATATTATTGTACATTTTGTTGAATATTTTAGAGAAGTTAGAGACAGATTCTCCCTCTTTCCTCTTTAGGGATCCAAATTCTGTGATATAATACAAAAAATATTTTTTATCCCCCCATTGTCTCAAGAAAGCATCGTCTAAAGCTTCAATCCCAGCAATGGATCCAGGAGTCAAACCCCTAATCCATTTCCTAGCCTCACCATCAAGGCTTTGGACAAAGACTCTCATCCACACATACTCATTCTCAATGTTTAGATTGTCTTCATAACTGTAGAAGGCAAAAAGGTGTTCTTCAGAAGTTATGTCTTCTTCTCCTGTGAATTTGGACATGTATTTTAGGTAATCTCCAGTAGGGAGAGCATTCATTGCCTGAGGTAAGATAAGAGGGGCATACCTAGCAACCACTATGGCATCCATCCTATTTCTAGGAGGGTTAGCACCTGCCATTAAATTTTGAATTGTGGGAGAGAAAGGAGGAGAAAGAGATTTGACAGTGTGCAAGTTAGGAGAAAAAGGAATATAGGAAGGAGGGATTTCAGTTTTCACAGCAGAAGGCTGAGTCTTGGAAGAAGATGGTATAGGATGCAAGGGAGATGAGGTTTCCTTTTCTTTGGCTGCATAAATTTTGATAGGAGGAGGGGTAGCAAAGCCTAAGGTAGGAAAATCTTCAAGACTCTGAAGTCTGATCCAATTCACAATATCAGGAGAGACAAGGATTTCAAAATTTTATTCTTTCAAATCAAGTTCAAAAGAGGAGTGTTGGCACAGGGGCAGACCTAGGGTTCAACTCTAACATCGTACCAATAAGCCCTAACTACTGGCCCTTTCGGCAACACTTGCGTAGCAGATGAAGTCTCACCTGAAGTAGCAATAGGGGGGTTGCAGGACATAGGTGTCTACAACTAGAGGAAATGCAAAGTGAATCCAGAACAACAATGTAATATAACCCAGAGATCCCTTAATAGTCTTACACTTAGCTTTGCAAAGTTAACTTATACCTTCTATCTTTCATAAGGAAACAACAATGCAATAACAGTATAATCAGAGAGAAAATAACACAACATCAACCACTAAGAACAACAAGATTTACGTGGTTCACCCTCTCCCTAGGGCTACGTCCACAGAACTGTGTTTCTTGATATATTATATGGAAACATACAGTTCTATCTACACATGTAGTTGGATATCTCTCTTTCTTTCTCTCTTTCTCTTCCCTCCCTGCACACCCAACTGTAGGGTTGATCTTCGCACCCAGCTAAAGATCCAAAATACAGAATGCTCTTACAACAAAAGAACACTTCTCTCAATAGCGCTCTCAACAACAATAACAGTAACCAAAAACACCAAACTTCTCAACCTTTCTAGACCTTTATTTATACATTACATGACTCTCAGACAACCTTAGACCGAAGTCTAGGTGTCAAAACCCTAGATCCAAAACCCTAGGTCCACATGACCCGTGTTTTTAGGGCTTCTCCAGCCTATCCTTCCTTATTTTCTGCGAGGTACTCCAAAGCATCCATTGGTGTCTTCTTCCGCTTGCTGAGTTGTCCACGATCCATATTCTTTGATTCTTTATCGTTCTTGATCTTTTTCTTCAACAACTTTCTTTTCCTTACTTTGTTCCTTATTTTCTGCTTCTTTAACCACTTCGACCCTTCCTCAGTTTATGTGCCTTCCACACACTTTGTACTTCGTCTTTATTCTTCCTTAATCTTCGCTTTCTTCCTTAATACATAACCAAGGGCCAACAAGCCCCCAACAATCACATGTGAATTGTGCTGAGTCATTGCAAGATTGAGCTTCCCATATTACTTCGATTGCAGACTGTGTGGAGTAGCCCGTGCTTTCTGCTTTTCCCCTCCCTATTGTGTGCAGACTGTCTTTTCTGTGTCTGGTACCCAATTTCAACTGCACTTGGTACCTAGACCCTTATTTTCTTTTTTTTACTAAGATTTGCGAGACAACTGGTTGTCACGATACAACTTCAATCGGCTCCCATTTACTAGACCATCCTTCCATTCTCCATTAAATGTGTTCAACTGCACAGCTCCACCTTCTGTTACATAGGCAACTTCGAACGGTCAAAGCCAATGTGTCCTGAACTTCCATGGATGCGTCATGAACTTGTTGTCATATTATACTACCGAATCTCCTTGCTTGAATGCTTTCCTCTTGATATGTCGGTCATGGTAAGCCTTTTCTCATTCTTTTTGTACTTGCTAATGAAATCCTATAATAAACCTGTCTTCCTCTAATTCGATCAACTGCGCAAGCCTGTCTTGAACAACGCATGTGTCATCCATACCTATAAATGTTGCAATTCTTAAGCTGGGAACCAAATATTCCATAGGTACCACTACTTACAGGCCATAAACTAACTTAAATGGGGTTTGTGTTGTTAACTTTTTGAAAGTAGTTCGATAAGCCCATAACACTACTGGAATTCTTAAATCCCAATAATCTTTGTTAACACTGCAAATCTTGGTCAGCGCTGTCTCCAAGATCTTATTGAAATATTCGATTGTACCATTCGCCTGTGGGTGGTATGGTGTGCTCTTCTGATGGTGAAATTCAAACTCCTGAGTCAAGGCTTAAATGGTTTTGTTAATGAAGTGTGTACCTTGATCACTCAGAAGGATCTTCGAGCATCCAAATTTGGTTATGATATCATCAAAGATGAATCGTGCAGCTGTAGTTGCACTACAGACTTTAACTGCTCTTGCTTCTGCCCATTTGGTCAAATATTCTGTAGCAGTGATGATGTATCGAGCTCCTGTGCGCCTTCTTGGTGGGTTGATAGGTCCCACAAAGTCAATAGCCCATTTCTCAAAGGCCTGTAAGGTTAGATGAGGTGCTAAAGGCATTTCATCCCTTCTAGAAGGCTCCCTATCCTTTGGCATACATCGCAGGCTCTGTAGTATTCCTTAGCATCCTTATGTAAAGTGGGCCACCAGAGGCCAGCTCTGAGAACCTTCTCTGCTGTTGGTTTCCCTGGATAATTTCCTCTGGTGATGCCTTCATGTGCTTCTGCTAAAATCAATGGTCTTTCTGCCTCCATAACGCATCTCCTCAAGATCTCATATGGTCCCATATGATATAATTGTCCAACTATAAGTTGAAAATTTGCAACACAGACTACCAATTTTTTTTTTTTAATTAATTGTATATTCGCAAGGTTCCATGCCCATGGACAAGAACTGGACTATCTCGGCGAAGTGATCATCAACTTTCCCGATGGCCAAAAATTGTGCATCTGGTAGTGTATCATCCAAACTGGTAGGTTCATGTCCATGTTCTAACCTGGATAAGTGATCAGGTCCCTTATTCATTCTCCCTGGCTTGACCACAATCTCAAAATCATATTCCTGGAATAATAATAGCCATCTGCATATTCTTCATCCCAACACTGCCTTGTTGACTAAGTACTTCAATGAAGAATGATCAGTAAACATCTTAAAATGTCCTCCCAACAAGTAGTGTCTAAATTTCTACATCGCGTATACCATAGATAAGCCTTTTCTTTCAGTGGTAGTATAATTTATTTCAAATGTAGTAAGATTCCTGCTCGCAAAGGCTATAGGGTGGTCAATACCTCCTGCACCTGGCTATGCTTAAACTGCTTCTAATGCAATGGATGAAGCATCGACATGAACATTGAATTCCTTACTCTAATCTGGGAAAATAAAAATAGGCGCAGTGACCATTTTCTGCTTTAATGTGTCGAAGCTATGTTGACATTCCTCTGTCCATTGAAACTTACTATCTTTCTTTAATAGCTTCTCCATAGGTGTTGTTATCAGTGTGTATCCCTTAATGAACTTTATGTAGTATCCAGTGTGTCTTAATGCAGTGCGCGACTCTCTAACTGAAGTAGGGGGAGGTAGATCAACAATGATAGAAATCTTGGATGGATCTACCAACAACCCCTGTTTACATACAATGTGTCCTAACAACACTCCAAAAGGTGAAAATAAAATACACTTTTTCAGATTCAGGGCAATCTGACATTGTCTGCACTTATCTAACATTAATCTCAAACATTCAATATGATTTTTTAGTAGGCTAAAAACAACCCAATCATCAAAGTATGTCTCTAAAAACTTGTGTAAAAACTCCTTAAATGCTTCGACCACCACCCTGGAAAAGATGGATGGTGCATTCTTTAACCCAAAAAGGCATCACAATGTACTAATAAGAGCCCCATTCTATTGCAAATGTGGTCTTATGCCTATCCTCCTTAGCAATTATGATCTGGTGATAGCCTGAAAATCCATCGGTAAAGGAATAGACTTCTTGTCCTCCCACATTATCTAGGACCTCATCAGTAAAAGGTGTAGGAAATGGATCATGTAAACATGCATCATTCAGTTTCCTTAGATCTACACAAATTCTGATTTCTCATGACTTCTTATCTTGGACCACCATAAGGCTGATCCATTCAGATTCTTCAACTGGTTCTATGATTCCTGCTTCCAGCATTCTATCTAATTCAATCGTAACTTTCTTCTTGTACTTGGGATTCAGTCTGTAAGGTATTTGCTTGACTGACCTTCCATCTGGTTTCAACGGAATCTTCATTTCTCCCATGGATCCTTTAATTCCCTTCATGTCTATAAACTTGGTTGGAAACAAGTCCTGATATTCATGCAATAGCTCTGTGATCTTATCAATAGTAGCATCATCCCAATAATCTCCAACATTTGCCAACTTAGGTGCTTGCACCATTCCAATATTAACCTTCTTAATTTTAATAGGTTGTCCAATAAAATATAATTCGATCCCTGGCCCTTCTATGTCTCTCTGACCTTCAGTTTCTGCAATGTTTACATCCCTAGGG
The DNA here is from genome assembly GCA_009831015.1 of Picea engelmannii. NCBI lineage: Eukaryota > Viridiplantae > Streptophyta > Pinopsida > Pinales > Pinaceae > Picea > Picea engelmannii. The sequence goes on from WSFP011475840.1 coordinate 9,906, forward strand.
TCATTGTCGTCATTGGAATTAATGTTATAACAACCCTGTAACTTATGAATAGGTGCAGTCCATTCATCTTCTTCTTGCGCAAAAGGGAGGTTAGGTGCCTCTTCAAAGACCTTTTGTCTTACAACTTGTAAAGCTCGATCTATTGTAGGGTGTTGACTTTCAGATAAGAATGTAGTTATAAAGTTCTCGTTCATTCCATACCAATCTATAGTGATGAGGCGCAGTTCTTATTGAAGATACCAGTTGATGGGCGTAGTATCCAAAGTGTTAATGAACTTATGTACCCACTATTCTTTAGAAATGTTGCTCCAGGCTTCCTCACAACTTCACACATGGTCCTTGGGACAATTATGACCTATGTATCGAACTTCACAACCTTCAACTTGGTCTAAAAATCGCACTGTCATCAAGGTGCGACATTGTGCCCACTTCACAATGCTCTTCTTGTGTGTTCCCCACTATCTAGCTGGCGTTGCTTTCAAGGCTTCATCCAGTGCTAACAACCTTTGTTGTACTGGTACAATTCCTTCAAATTCAACGAGAAATGTCTCGAAATGATTCAAGCCATCAAATGTAGGCAGATTACTTGCTTTTGTACCAATCCAACAGACTGCTCTGGTCAATCTAGCACACCTCCGCATAGAGACTTCATACATCTTGTTCTACCAATTTTCCAATGCTTCTTTCTAGTCGGATGAGCATGCACCCTCACTTTGCCAACTTAGATTCCCATATGATGTAGGATTGATATAATCCTATTGTCATTTTGTCAGTTTATAGATATTTTCTAGCTCATAGGCGTGGTCTTCTCTTATTAGTTCTGTGTACCTGCGACCTTCATAAGGATCAAGAGGTACAATGACCTTAAGGCCATCACCTTTGAATGTCATTCTTCTCTTTTTTAGGTCAACAACAGTCGAATTGTTGAAAGCCCAATCAATTCCTAACAATGTTGGGTAAGGGTAGTTATCATCAACAATCTCAATCACTTTGAAATCTGTAAATTTCCTTACTCCGTCGATGTCCACAGGGACATGCTCTATTCTTCCAAAGGGACTGACTGCCTGTTGATTAGCCATCCTAAGCCTGATAGGAGAGTAAATCAACTTAGGTTTTCCCATCAATGCCCAAGTCTTCTTTGTCATAACATTTACTTCTGATCCCAAGTCTAGGACCACATAGTCTATGTCGTAGTCTCCAATCTTAGCACTAAGGTGTAGTTCCTTGCTTGTCCTTCTTTTCCTAGATACTTGATTCACAACTCTACTTAACAGAGGATCTATTCTCCCAACTCCATACTGTCTTATTAAGTGTTGTAGTTCATGCATAGATTTTTCATCTTTAATCAAATTGATGCAAGTATACAAGAAGTCCATAAGCTTGCTTACCTCTTTTCCTTGTCTAGCTAAGCCAAATTGATCAAATGTTGGAGGCATTCCACATTCCCTTACTTCTGGTTGTGCTCTAGATGAAGAAGCCTGTTATCCTACAAATTCTCTTCTTGCTTCTTCAAATGTATGCTTTTCTTTCCTTGGATCAAACAATTGTGTCTTCTCTGCAGCTTTTCGGATCCCTGATCCATCTGTAGTATTTCCTGGAGTCACTTTGTCTTCTCCTATGACAACGCCTCCTCTAGTGATAATAGTGAATCTAGGATCCTCACCGTGAGGTTCAGCTGATATTAGTTGCACTTGTTGGTTTCCACCTCATCTTTCCTGGAGTTTTGCTAGCAATACTGGGCAGTCTTCAATGACATGATCAAATGAATTACAGTAGTTGTAAGTAGTACAAGGGTTTTGACAATCCCTTTCAAAATGTCCTGGTTGGGTGCAGTTATAGCAAATGATCTGACCTCGACCTCATCCCATTCCTCCTCCTCGTCCTTTTCCTCTGAATCCACCATGAGGGTTGAAGTTTCCTCTTCCTGGAGAATGGAACTGCGTAGTGTTTCCTTCTGACTGCATTTCTCCTTGAATTCTATATGTATCCCTCGACCTTTCATGCATGAGATCATAAGTCCTACAATCCTTCTCATCATACCCCACAGATTTACAGAATGTGAAATAAATATTGGTAGGTGTTTGGACATATTTATGCATATAATAACATTCACTAGGGCGATGTCTAGTTCTACATACCTCACACCATGGTAGAGTATCCTACTTCAAGGGGTTAGGCGCTCTAGAGGCTAAGTATTCATTAAATAAAGGACAATGCTCTTTGTCACGGCCCTCTGATTTACATCTAATACATCAGATATCTTCTCTTTTCTCCTTTCCTTTGTCCTTTTTCATATCTTCAACCTGTAAAGATAAACTAGTTAATTGATTTAAGATCTGGCTCATACTGGACTGGATTCTCCTATAGGTTTGCTTCTAGTTTCATGGCGATCTCCAATGCTTCATCCTACGAAGAAACTTTCTGTTACATCAGAGGAACTTTGATATGTGGCAGGAGGGAAACAATGAACCATTCTTTATTATGTTCGTCTGGGATATGAAAACTTAAACGACCTATCAGAGTCTTAAACCTCTGATCAAACTCCCAAACAGGTTCATCGACCTTCTACTTGATTTCCTTCAACTTTGTAATGCACTGTGACGCAGAATTAAGCTTCTTGAATTCGCACTCAATGCAGTCTTAATGTCATTCAATGGTTTAGGTTGTCCATGTCTTGAAGCAAACTTCATGTACCAACTTAGTGTGTGGTCCCTCAAGGTAGTACTAAATGGGGCTCTCTTAATAGCTTCAGCGGTGACTTGCTTAATTCTCCATATAGCTTCGCATAAGAACCGGTGCTAGTCAGGATCTTCAGATCCATCTCCTATAAAAATAGGTAACCTCATTTCATCTGCCATTGACTTTCCTTGGTTTCTTGACTGAGTATGTACTAAACTGCTTGTAACAGTACTATGAGTGCTCTGATTACTCTGGTTACTCTGGTTACTTAATGATGCTAAAACAACAGCAGGAGTAATGATACTTACTTTGACATTAGGCGCAGTACCTGAAGTTTCTGGTTCTCCTCAGCGAAGTTCTTCAGTCTCTAATTCCTCTTCCCTTGCAGACTCTGAATACTCTTCTTCTGTTAGATCTGCCTCTTCTCCACCGTAGAATCCTTCGTCTCTGTAATTCTTCTTGAAAAGGTTCGCAAGAGGAACTTCTCTGAACGATCTCCCACTGTGCGCATGCCCAACCTATATGTCATTGTTATTTTCTGAATTCTTGAACATTAGCTTTAAAATCCGACTGATTCTTGTATCTTCAAGATATTCTTCTCATGCAATAACATCTTAATCTTTAACTTCAAGAAGTGTAGAAACTTTCCTCTAGGTCCCTTAAAGAAATACCTCTTTGCTTGACTATATGATTCTACTCTATCAATAGAAAACTCAGTAATGTGCCCTCCAATAGTGCTATCAAACCAGAGATCTACTACTCTAGACACACCATTATCAACTCTCTTGACCTTCTTGATCAACATCGTTGTCCAAACCACAAGTGGTCTAGATCTGATTTCAAACTACGTGTCTGCTAGTAGTGCTAACCACTCGTATAGCTCCTTATGAACTCCTGTAAAGAAAATTTCATGAACATTTGTAAAGATGTACCTCCCTAACCAGTCTTCTGTGTTAATTCTAGGGTTCTTGTTCTGAGCTACGACGAAGTCCATTTCTTGTTCTTTTATCCAGTTCTAAATTTCTGTCTTCGATGGAATCCACCTTGACATTCCCTCAAAAAGATCTTGGTCCTGACAAAGGAACCATTTGTTGGCACAGGGGCAGGCCCAGGGTTCAAATCTAACAGCGCACCAACAAGCCCTAACTACTAGCCCTTTTGGCAACACCTGCGAAGCAGATGAAATCTCACCCGAAGTAGCAATAGGGGGGGTTGCAGGACACAGGTGTCTACAACCAGAGGAAATGCAAAGTGAATCCATAACAACAATGTAATATAAGCTATAGATCCCTTAATAGTCTTACACTTAGCTTCACAAAGTTAACTTATACCTTCTATCTTTCATAAAGAAACAACAATGCAATAATAATATAATTAGATAGAAAATAACACAACATCAACCACAAAGAACAACATGATTTACGTGGTTCACCCTCTCCCTAGGGCTACGTCCACATAACTGTGTTTCTTGATTTATTCAATGGAAACATACAGTTCTATCTGCGCACTTAGCTGCAGATCTCTCTCTCTTTCTCTTCCCTCCCTGCGCACCCAACTGCAGGGTTGATCTTCGCACCCAGCTGAAGATCCAAAATATAGAATGCTCTCACAACAAAAGAACACTTCTCTCAATAGCGCTCTCAACAAAAATAATAGTAACCAAAAATACCGACCTTCTCAACCCTTCTAGACCTTTATTTATACATTACATGACTCTTGGACAACCTTAGACCGAAGTCTAGGTGTCAAAACCCTAGGTCCACATGACCCGCGTTTTCAGGGCTTCGCCAACCTGTCCTTCCTTCTTTTCTGCGAGGTGCTCTAAAGCATCCGTTGGTGTCTTCTTCTACTTACTGAGTTGTCCACGATCCATATTCTTTGATGCTTTATCTTCCTTGATCTTCTCTTTCAACGACTTTCTTTTCCTTACTTTGTTCCTTCTTTTCTGCTTATTTAACCTTCGACCCTTCCTTAGTTTATGTGCTTTCCGCGCACTTCATACTTCATCTATATTCTTCATTAATATTCGCTTTCCTCCTTAATACATAACCAAGGGCCAACAAGGAGTATGCAACAAGAAAATTTTCAAAATCCAAATTCTTAAAAACTTCAACAGAAGATAAAGGAGGATTACTTGATATAACAACTAGTGTTTTAAGAATAGAATAAGGTAACTGACCAGAAGTACCTGATATAGCAATAGAAAAAAATTCTTGAGAATCTTTTCCCTTCTTGATTATCTTCTCTAGGTCAGCTTCAGGTGAAACCAAAGGTAGTTGTGGATTTGACCTCGTGTGCCTGCCTTTAGAAGCCACAGATGAAACAATGGAGTCGCCAGGTGCAAGCTGCAATATTTGATGTATTGACTTCTAATGCACCTTCAGAATCAATAAGCTTTGTCATTCAATCCCAGGGAAATGTCTTCAACTCGTTCCCCGACAATGACGCCAAGAAAGTTAGCACTAGGAACCACCCTTAGATTGCATAGAGGATAAGCCTAGTACCCATCAGGTTATATGTAAATGTAAATGAGTTTTTAAAAGGTCAAATGGATAAGACTCAAGATAATAATGTTCTAACTCATAAATTTGGGCTAGCATGCACAAGCAATTGAGGTCTTGATTAACTTCAGTCAGTGAGTGGGAGTAAAGGTGAATAGAAGGAAGACTTAGTGATGAAAATGTAGAGGTCTGCTATGGACATCAGGTCTTCAAGCAGCCTAAGGAAGAAACACTCAAACACAAGATCTTCTTGAATTCAAATTTTACAGAACACTGAAGAACATCATAGCAGTACTATAATCAAACATTCATCATAATACATCTATAACAATCTCATGTGAATCATTCAATCATGAACACTCCAATATAAGAGGCAATAAGATGGAATAAGAGAAACTAACTTATATTAATCAAAAAGTCTCAAGTCAAGTACATAACTAGAGAACCAGTATGCTTCATCAAAATATTACAATAAGGGAGCCTAGCTCAACCATTCAAACCCACTAAAGCATTTAGAATGTCTATTTATAACAAAAAGGGAAGGCCACTGCTAGAGGTCTAAGCAAGCCTTCCTCCCATAGGATTCTCTAAATTAGTTATTCTAAACTAACAGTTGTGCTAACAAATATGCTACAAAAAGGCAAAATATTGGCAACTAATCCAACAAACTCTTAACTGACAATGTCTTCATTGATGCACATCCATTTCCATGCCAAGTGTCATGCAAAGGTTGTAAGATGTCATCATGCTGCCACCTATGGTCTTAGTCATTCTCCACATCGTCAACCACCCACAAGAATGATAACTTGAACCCCTTGATTCCAGGTACTAGTTGGTAGCGTCAACCAGTAGCGCATTAGGGAGCGAGATTTTGTAGCGCCTTCACAAAACACTCTTCAAATTTCGTAGCACAATCTCCAAAATAGGCCTGTAGAATTTGTAGCGCCTGAGCCTGTGTATCTCTGTGTGTAGTTCAGTCTCTGTGTGTAATTCAGTAGTGTCGAGCCTATGTATCTCTATAAATAATTTGGTAGCGCCATACTTCAATCACCTCTGCGGAATTTGTAGCGCCAATCATCAAACCCTGTGGAATTTGCAGCGCCATCGTTACACCAGTCTTAGGATATTTGGTAGCACTGTAGGTAGCGAATTAGCAGGATATGCTTAATTAGAGGATTTTGCAGCACCATAGTGCTATGGAATGTCCGTGCTCTTTCAGTATGAGGAGATTAATCTTTTGAAAAGCACAAAAACCTTGAGCTGATAGGTTAGGAGGCTGTAAATGCTTGTATAAGTGGCAAAACATAATACATCCTTGATCACTTACCCTTGCAAAAAGAGACCATTCTAAAAAATGGAGCTTACATTTCCCTAATCACTTCATCAACCTGACACTCATTCTTGTGGAAGGAGGAATTCATTCTGGCACAACAACATGCTTTCCTTTTGTAGTGACAGGCTTTTTAACTAAAGGTGTGCCTTTCTTCACCACTGGTTTCTCCTTTTCAATGGCAGCTTCAACCAACACATTCAAATTCCTCTGAGCCACCTCATCCTTGAAGTGTTGCAATTCGGCCTTGAGTTTTCTGTTATGAGACTGAAAGTCTATGTTTTGCCTATAGAGTTTCTTGAGTTGTTTATGGAGAGGAAGATCTCTTCTAGCTGCAAATCTTGCCAAATCAAGAGTGTTGTTGTAATTATCCATAAGCTCTTTCATCTTAATTCTTTCAGATAAACCCTCTGATTTCAAGCGAGCAACCTCCTTCCTAGCCTCCCTGAGCTGTCTAATCAATCTTTTGAAGGTATGATTGCTTGGTGGAGTGTTGATGTTGATAATCTCAACAAGATTCTTCATTGCTTCACCTTCATCTTTCTGCTGCATAGGGGTTGTATCTACCACCTCAACA
>WSFP011475841.1:0-16992 GCA_009831015.1 Picea engelmannii
GAGTCAACCATGCAACCATGGTATTCTTTTACTATTCATTCAATCTTGGCAAGTGCTAAGATTGCCTCACATTTCACTCATCATGGCAACCATATTGGGCCTTTAGTATACTTATACTCTTACATCATACATGTTCATTACTTGCACATTTGATATCATTCATATCTAATTGGAATTAATATCAGGCTTCATATCAATAAGCTTCTCAATGCATTAGATCCATGCACTCAAGCATATACACACAACTAAGTATTCATAATACTAGCTTAGTTTTATAATTAGTGTTCTTTAGTTAGAGATTACAATCGCTTACATGATTAATCTCACAGTTATAACTCATACTGGTGTTGCCTTATCTTTATAGAAATGACCAACCAGGGTCACTCTCCCGTTTATACTATAGCAGTTGGCAAGAAAACTTCCTTGCCTCAACTTCTATAGGACTTTACTCATCTCACCTTTCCTCTGGTCATGAGGAGTTATATACTCTGAGTTTAATATAAAACAATAATTATATTTCCAAGGATCCTACCTGATTCCATTAGATTCCTTTAAGCCCACAAAGGTATTAACCATTATATAATCAGCCATCATCAGTGCCTGAGGTTCCAACTATGCATGCTTAGAGGCAGTGTCATGAACATCAGGTCATTCACCTTTTGGGCTTAAGCTACCCTTGACAGAACCCTACCGCCTTTAGCTATTCACATTCAAGTCTTATTATCAACGTTCATTAGCATATCCCTACTCAGGTAAGAGTAGTTATCACTTGACAAGGGTTAAATAAATTCTTCTGCTGAAATTCAACAAGAATTCCCAAAATCACAGGTTCAATCTATAGTCCCTTTTCCTCAAGGAGTAAATGAAGATAACATTACCTCTTTATTCGACTCTCACATGAGTCCAAGAAGGCCAAGTGTTGTAACCATGCTCTGATACCATTTTGTAACACACCACGATTGGGCATAATTTTTTTTGATTTTCTTAAAGGACAGGAACTCCATTCATGGTTCCTAATTTGGAAGATCAAGGAACCAGTCTGACCTCCTGGTGAAGGATCGTTCTTAACTCTATTGAGTTGGATAATCTCTTTGATTCCCTGTTGGAACCTCATGAACAAATCCATGGGTCCTTTTATGAAACTCCACCTATGTGACTAAGCACCAAGCGTGAGCATCTACTCCACGCGACCACGGTTGTGGCCGCACGCCTATGTAAAATGCGTGTCACAATTTCATGTATCGAGACTTTGTGAATGAGCCACCTCAATTCTCCTGATAGCCGATTCCCGACAAGAGCTTAAAACTAGCTAGCTCCTCTCATATCCTCCTCCACGTGACCACCACTTGTGATCACCGACTGAGCAACAAAACATGCATCACGTTTCACGACCTCGGGACTTCTACATATGAGCCAACCCTAAATCCCCAACTCCCAAGCTCTGAAAAGGGATTAACATTCCTTATATACCCCTTTGGCCTCCCTCCATGTGACCATTCACTATGACCCAGGGCCTAACTCTAAAGCGCATTGGAACTTCGTGTATCGCGAGTTCTCGTTGCTTCCCTCTTTGAATTTTCCCTTCTGTGAGCCAGCGAAACACTGATCTCTCCCCACGTGTCCCTCCAAATGGACGGTTCTGATGACATTGGAATGATCAATGGCTGTGATCTATTCGGGACGATCAATGGCTGTGATCTTTCCGGGACAATCAACGGCTGTGATCTTTTAGCAAGTTTTCACTTCACAAATTCTCTCGACTCTACTCTTTGACTTCTTCAAGTCGCGAGTCAGCAAAGTGTTGAGCCTTCACCACGTTCCCTCCTCGATGGATGGATACGATCAAATCATGATTTTGCACATCGCGAGTTCAAACAATATGTTTTTTGACCTTCTTTCTCTGTGAGTCAGCGAAATGTTGAGCTCTTGCCACGTGTCCCTTTCGATGGACAGTCCTGATGATTTCATAACTTGTCTCGTGCACCTTCCTCCGGATCCAATGACTATTGGTCCATGCACTTCAGATATGATGGCTCGTATCCATTTTCATCCTGCGTTCACTTCTCATTGTTTGGACATGGATTTCGACGATCGGTATCTTCTCCTCTATAGCTAGGTCCTTAGGGAATTTTGAATTCCCACATAATCCTTGCGTTAATCCATTCGAGTCAGATCACCGGTCCAGGACCTTCCTCAATCTAATAGTCCATATCACATCACAACTTTTGGTTTCAGAATTTTAGTCGCACCAATGTGTGATTCTATCGATGTGCGAACTTGTGAAGATTAAAGTAGTCAAGGCATTAACGCCTACTCTCCTTCTTCAAATCCGACAGTCATGACAGACCTTGGATCCTTTTGAACGGATCTCATCCATTCATCTTCCAAACAAAATGGTATTCCCCTTCGATACCTGAATCTCACTATCCTTCCTGAGCTCTGTCAGTTATGAATGATTAAGATCATTGCACTCTTTCTACTAGACTTAACACCTAGAAGGGTCTTCTGCACAACTCTTGCACTCCTTCATATAGTCTAGAACTTAGGTGGTTCTTAGTCTCTTCTTGCCTTGGAGAGAGCCTGTGCATATCTGCACTACCTCTTCTGAGATTAATAGACTCCATCCTCGCAGTGATTGTGGGATTCGACCTTCGCAGTTAGGGAAGTACTCACTCGACTAGGAGGGTCGACATGCGTACATGAACTTGTACCTAAGGTCGATGTACTCATAGTTTGTGGCTCTAGCTTAAACCCCAACATGACTCAAGAATTTATGAGAACAAGTCATGCATGAACCACATAATTTCTTACTTCCCTAATTACACATCCAAGCATAAATACAAGGGATACAGTATATCCATTAAGCAGTCATGCACATTTCTGAAAACATTCACAGTATATCCAATTTCAATACACAGTTACAGCTCAATTACATAGGGTAGGAGAATACTTATCTATTACAGGTTGTCTCCAACTAACTGACTATGGGTGTTCATCCTTCCACCTTACCATAGGCTCAGAGGCATTCATTCTTAGCACTCTGGCCACCCCCGTTCCAAACCATGATATCACCAAGGAACTCTCGCTGTTCTCAAGGATTATTTCTCTGTTCATCTTATGTTCGGGTTTTGTCCTCTTCAACTTTCAGACATTTCTCTTTGTTATGGCCTCGTCGAGGTTTATCATATGCTCACTCAACATAAATCTCATGGAATTCTATTCATTATCCCCTAGATACCTTTGTGCATCTCCCTTACGATCTTTCTCTCTCATCTGGTGTCTCTTCTGTGTTGTCCCCCCCCCGGTGTATCTATCTTACCTTCTTTCTTTTGGAAGGTTTCCGACCCATCACATTCCTTCTGTCAGAAGGAATCTTGGGTCTGCATATCTCTGTGGTACTTCGGGATGACATTTTGTAGCTAGACCATGCTCCCATTCATGGGGGTGGTTGATAATTCAACCACTGGTCCTTTCTTCATTAACTGATTTCTCTCCTTTGGATCCGAAGGAGGTTTGTCATCCTCATCAAGGGAAATTTGGGGTTATTTGGTATAATGAACCCTCTCATATATTTTTCACATTCTTCCTCTAGTGATATCATGTCTAGTACTTTCAAGTCTTCACCGCCATAGTCAATTATTGCAACTCAAACAATAGTACATTTATATTTTCCACATGCCTCAACATGGTAATCCTATTTTATGATTAATTACAAGTTGGGGGAAACAGGGTGTTACATCATCTCATTTATTCACATTCATTGGATTTTATTAGGGTACCTTGGGAGTCATTGACATCATTGGTGATTTCCCTCACACTTGTTAACAATTTACCTCAATGACTGGTAATCAAGTTTTTTCTACCATGTTTGACATCAAAACATCTATTCACATGGCTATATTCGTACCACATAAGGATTGGGACGAAGACCCTAGGTTGAGCATTCACTCTGTTATCTTCTTTTGCCAAGCTACGCAGGAGATATTTAGAGCATGCTGATATATATATATATATTGTCACATAGATCCACATTGCATTAGTATGTAGCTATGTTTTATCATCTCATAGCTCCACTATGTATTTCTCATGGCTACGATCATTTCATGTCATGGAGGTATAGATCCACATTGTATCTTTGGTGTCTATACCCTTAGTTAGTATCATCATGGATCTGTAGTGTATTTATTGGCGGACATACCTTAAGTTATTTGTTACTCAAGCATAGGTATCCCTCCCTTAGGTTTGAAACACATGATAACTTTTGTTTTATGGTTGTTTGTAGCTTCTACTAGGTTCTCTCACTCCATACCCTTGCTTTGAAAATCTACAAAGCGCTTCTATCATCAACTTTCATCTTTTGAATTCACACTTTCGGGGGTAATCTGCTACATGTCAAAATTCCTCACTTCAACAATGTCACATTCTCATTGTCGCAAGTGTTGCAAGTGTCGCACTTTTGTCACAAGTTTCGTAAATGTTGCATTTTCGTTCTACATATGTCGCATTGCGAACGCCACCATGAAAACACTTGATACATTCTCTAAGAAATGTTGGAAGGGGAAACCACATCATTTGACAAGCTAAGAAAAATGTTTTTCCTTGAGAAATGGTCATCTTAACGAACTTTGGGAAGATCAGTGCTCCCCTGCTCATATGCAGGGAGCGCTAGCACTCCCTGTCCATCTAGGAAGGAGAGTTGCAGCACTCTGTTGCCAGTTTTGAGGGAGCATTGATTGGTTGAGAGAATCATGGGAAGAAATACCCTTTATCTATAAATACAACTAGAGATGATCTGAGTTGATTTGGCTCAAATCCAAGATTTAGGTTGCATCTAAGGGAGATGCCACAACTGATGGAGTCATATCCTCGACTTATTCCAAATATGAATAAGGTGGTTAAGCCTCTCAAAGCCTATAAAAGGAGGCATTTCTCATGGTGAAAAAGAGGAGAATATCAGCAAAATGTATTGTCGTTCTGATTGTGGATATTTCGAGCAAGGGGTTGGACAAGGAATACTTGGGAAGGTTTCTTCAACTACATCTATAGATTTTAAGTGCCTTGTAATGTTCTCATTAATATATGCTTGGCCTATTTCCTTCAAGTTTGTGTATGGTTGCATATACTTGTCTTTTGTTGATAAATTTAGTTTAAAATAATCTTGGTAGATTAAGAATTATGTGTTGTGTTTGTTGTCTATTGGATTGCAGATCTCATTAAGGAGCTTGAAGATCAATTTCAACCTAGATTAAGCAAGGACAAGATTCATAAAAAAGGTACATCATAATTTCTTCCTCTTTTCCTTTTGACTAGTTTAACTTCATTTAAAGGAATGTTAGTGTCCAATCTTATCATCTTTGTGTATTGGTAGTAGGGGTCTAGAATCCAAGAGGATATTCACCTTTCCACGGGAGAATTTTCCTACAACAGTTATATACTACAAATTCGGTGATAAACAATGCAACATCACTATCTAACCAAAAATATACTATGCACGTAAATTTGTTATTAACTTGTTGTAACTGCATGATTTCCACATCACTCCACTCCAACTGTCTGATTTGGTTCGTAGGGTGATTTTCTTTTAACCTTAATAACCACTCCTACAACAAATGTGGGAAATCACATAAAATAACCTCATGCAAGTTGTTAAACACGTAGTTTTAGAGATATTTGTGTGGTGTTAAATTAGGGTTTCTATTTTCCTTCTGTGCAAACTCAAGTTCCTTTGTTTTCAACCATATTTTATTCTCTACCTTCATTGGATTCCATGGCCTGAACATTCCCTTCTATACTTTCATTCTCTATGTGTTTCTTCCATGGATCGCGTCCACTCAATCCTGTGTAGTTCCAGCCGGCAACAGAACCATTTGTTGGTTTTTCTCTTCCTCTTCTTGTTGGGTTGACCCATATTTGGATCTCAACATGTTTCCAACAAAACCCTAAAAAACTATTGGCCCTCCTGGTAAAACAGAAGGAAATGTTGCGCACAGGGTGCACACCACAGTCTCACCCGAAATATATTTTATGGGTGACTGCAATACTCAAGTGATTTCATTATAGGAATGAGTGAGGATATTTGATTGTGGTGTTTCTTCCTTATGCATTATCCTTGTTAATTATTCAAGTACTTCTTTGATTTATTCATCTTAAACCTATGCATGCATGGTGATATTTCTATTTTAACCATTCATTCATAATCTAATGATCAATAGAAAGTAACCATTCATTAACAATCATACATAACACAAAGTTTATCGTGGTTCACCCCCTCCTAGGGCTACGTCAACAATGATTTGTCTTATCTTCTCTTTTATTTAATCTATTGAAAAATATTGCATTGTGTGTTACATATTTAGTAATACAATCAATATGAGGGTAAGAACCCTCTCTGAGGTGGTCTAGATCACACCAAGATCCATAGTCGGTGACCTAACCCTCAACACTATCTTATTCAGCTCTTCTACAAGACTTATTACAATCCATGATCCACAAACTCACAATAATCACCTCTTTTTTCTTCTACTAACTCTACTCTCTTTCCTAGACCTCCTATGTCCTTATTTATACTATTTTATGGATTATATTTGTTACAATTCTGGTCAAAAACCCTAACCCTATCATGGTTAGGCTTTCCTTCCTATGCGCCACGTTACTTTTCCTCTTGCATGCTTCTTTTCCTTCTTTTTCTACATGCTTCTTTCTTGCCAGCTGTTGCTTGTGCTCCAAAATTAGGTCTTCCTTTCCAAAGTTAGGTGTTTCCCCAAAATAGATCCTTCTCCAAAAATAGTCATGCATCCAAAATATACTTCTTTCTCAAAATAGGCCTACACCCAACAATGCTCCATGGTACTTATGACAGCTTCTAAAACAACAGAGTCTATGTCATCTTATTGATTATCATGGTTATGGATATCATTCTCCTCTTCTCTTCTTATATCCGAATTTATAAGTGCAGGACTAAATCCAACTGAAACCAAATTAATGTAGAAGAGATGAAATGGGTCAAAACCCTTGATTTCTTTAGCATATCTCAAATTGGAATGACTGAAAAAGGTAGCATACGCGTCAATTTTGGAAATTGCTCTAAGAATAATTTCACTGACTTTCCATGAAAGAGGTATGAATTGTTTCTTCCCTTTCTTAGAGAATGTGTGGAACTAAAATTTATATTGTCTATCTATTTCAATAATGAATAACTTATCAGATATAAAATACGGCAGAAAAATGAGTTTTTTGTTAGAGAAGAAAATCCTGATGATATTGTAGTCCTCCATTTTTTCCATAATTCCCTTCCATTTTAGAAACGTTGATGCTTTCAATGAGAGTCGGGAAGTGTCTTCACTAAATGCCAATTTCTTGAACATAGACACAAAATTATTGTACACTTCATAGAAATGATGGCTGACCCTCTGCCTCCATAAAGCTTGATACCACATAGTCATGGGGTCCACCTTTACTATAACCCTTCTGGAAACATTTAAACCCTCAAAAGTATGGAAATATGTGATAGAAAATAACAAATAAGATGACATATAAAACTTCTTCTCATTTTTGAAATTTGTCAATTGTGCAGTGATTTCATTTGAAATAATATTCGCCCAGTCGAAGATTGTGTTTTCGTAGACTATAAAATGAAGTATATATAATGCCAATCGAGGAATGGTTTCCATAGAATCTTGACCATCAATTCGAGTAAATAACCAAGAAAAATATTTATAAGGATTCTTAAAATAACTTACTTGAATTCTAGATATATATTCTATCATTGATGCAGGTTCATGCGAATATTCTTGGAGAAGTTAGATTCCATTGTTTTTTCTCTTTAGAAAGTTTCTAGCTTCCTCCCATTTGTAAACCTTGTTTGACTCTAGTAATTTCCAAATCTCCCTAAATATCAAAGGTGCCAAGGAGATTGGAGAACTGATCTGCAACTCAATGACCCTTATGTTCTAGAAAAACTTGTCGATGCACTAGGAGAAAATATCCTTGCATTCAAAAACTTTTGGAACGCAACCCGCAATAACTATCCCTAAATTCCACACCTTGTTATTTTATTTACCAGGTAGACTCGAATAATACCAGTATGATTGGGACCAATGATAATTATGATATTCTCTAGTGAAGAGGTTGAAGGTATCTCCATAAAAATGTTGTTTTCTCATGACTTTTTTTGTGGAGCCAACCAACTTTTCTTGTATTATTACTTAGCAAATTAAAATGGTTTTAGGTTAGAATTTCTTTCGATGGAGGAATTTTCTCAAAATAAATGTGACTAATCTTGAAATAAATGTTATTAATTATTGGCCACATCAGAAATGAATTTAGTAGTTAAATCCATAAATATATCATTAAATGTGACCTCGGGAGATGTGAAGGAAGGGACACGTAATGACCGAGAGTCTAAGTGAACAATCAAAAAGGAAAGGCAGGTCCGCGAGTCCAAAGTTCTGCAAGTACGAAGATATGAATGGAAAAAATTATTAAGTATTGGGATATTTCAGGCGGACTAATGGATGTGTGGAAGTGTAACATGTAGGTATGTGAGTCCTAAAGTCAAAAAATATATGATGAAAACATGACTAAGTGTTGGGTAAATTGATATAGAGGTAACGAAAGGATAACATGAGTTCAAAAGTCCGCATGTCTGAAAGTCTAAAAACATAGTGAAAACTACTAAGTATGGTAATATTATTACAATGAATAAAGGGAAAAAGAGGGGAATATGATATATTGGGGAAGGGAAAATATAGAAGGGGAATAGAAAAGTTAAGAAAATAAATAGGAAAAATAGAAATAAATGGGAAGCACAAAAGGCATTCAAAAACTAGCTCCAACTGTGGGATGATAACCCCCTGAGGGTTATCAAGAATCCATAATCTTATCACCAGATGTTTTATCCTTTGGGAAATGGAGTTGAGACAGTGAAGATGTACAAAATAAAATGAAAAAGATATGTATAGAGAGAGAGAAGGTAATTTGTTTTGGCAAAGAAACTTTTCGGATGTTTCCCGTTGACAGGAAACATCAACATCTTCCCCTTTATATATTTAAGCATATATGAATTAAAAACAATAATTTTCTCAATGAGGTAAGGCCCAATCTAGAGTTCCTCAAATTTCATATTCATTGACGACTTTTCCTTTGCTTTGTTCCAAAGTAACACCAATTCAGCCTTTTGAAATTTTCTTGATTTTTGCACTTTGATCAAAGTATTTCTTAACATTTTTCTACTTTTGTGATATTTTATGCAAGGCCTCACTTCTTTCTTCTTCTAATTTCAATAATTGATTCAATCTATTTTGCAAAGGGGGGGTATCTTCAATGTCTTCCATGTTGACTGCATAAGCCAAGGCATTCAATTCAAGGATGATTTTCATTTTTCCTTCCTTTTCATAAACCAACATATAAGGGGGCATCCCAGTTCTATCTTTCAGAGTCATTTTGCTTGCCCAAAAAGCATATATCAATTTCAAATGTCAATTCTTATGATTTCAATCGACAGTTTTCTTTAGGATTTGAATCAATGTCTTATTTGTAGATTCAACAAGGCCATTCCCTTGTGGATAATAATTCGATGATTGTCCCATCACAATTCTATATTCTTCGCAAAAGTTTGTGAAATTTGATCCAATGAAAATTGAATAGATGTCTATAATGAATTTCTCTCGAACACCAAATCTTGATAATATATTATACTTGAGAAATTTAATCAATTCTTCAAAGTCAGACTTTTTCAATGTCATTGCTTCCTGCCATTTCATAAAATAGTCCGTAGCAGTAAGAATATATACATGACCCTTGCTTGATTTTGTATTTATTGTCCCAATGATGTCCAGTCCCCATTATGTGAATGGTTGGTCTATTGATATGGGTTGCAAATGAATTGCAAATTGTTTCACCTTTCCTGAAAATTTTTGAGAGGGGATGAATTTTCTCACCATCACATATGAATCCTCGAATATTTATGGCCAATAATATCCAACTCTTATTATTTTATGCACTGTGGAAGTAGGTGAAAAATTTCCTTGAGATATTCCTTTATGAAATTTTTGCATTAGTTCTTGAGCTCTTTGTTCGTAAACACATCTCAATAGAATTCCATCATAATTCCTTTTGAATCATATTTCAGTAATCAAGACATACTTATTTGACTTCATATTTAAATCCATTCTTTCCTTTGGAGTCATGCTAATGGGAAATTGTCCATATTTCAAATAAAATAAAATATCTGTGTACCACTCTGAACTATATATAGGTGTTGGGTGCAGGCCAATTTTGAGGAAAATCCATTTTTGGAAGGTAGAGATTAATAAAGAAAAATACAGTTGGCAAGAAAAGTAGCACGTGAGAGGAAAATATGCATGCAAAAGAGGAGATCATGCAAGGTGCGCATACAAGAAAACCTAACCTCATTAGGGTTAGGGTTTTTGTAAGAGATTGTAACAACTGATGAGTTGAGAATTAGTATAAATAAATAACTAGGAAGTCTAGGTCGAGGTTTCGGCATTGGTCAGTCAGGTTTTGGATGTTATTGTTGTTTACTCAGTTTTGTAATACTCGATGAAGGAAATTGTTGTAAGATATAATACCAATTTTGTAAGTTGTTGAGTTGTAGGAGATTCAATCCACTAGATCCCAAGGGTTATATCGTAGGCTGAGGATCCTGGTGCGATCTAGTCATCCCCACAAGGATCATGGAATCTATTGTGACTGTATGATTAGAACAGTAGTGTGTGCAGCACCATATATTACAAAACCATAATAAAAGAGCCTAAGAGCCATATATTTGTGGACGTATCCCAGGAGGGGGTCAACCATGGTAATATATGTGTTATTTTATGTGATTGATTGCATGTTTCCCTTCTGCAAGTAGTTAGACTATGATGGATGAATGAATAACTTTGTGAGATCTGTTATATGTTAGATCTAGTAGAATGCATGCATATATTTAACAGATGAATCAATATTAAGAATAACATATAGAGAATCCAGATCAAGGCCTGATAAGATGAAATATAATCCCATATCCCCACTCTTTCCTAGACTTCAAGCATCTGAGCATTGTAGACACCCATAGAACTATATCGGGTGAGACTGCACAGTACACTCTGTGTGTTGTGATGCCTTCTAGTTTACTAGGAGGGCCAATAGTTTTAGAGGGATTTTTTGGAAGATTGTTAGATTTGAACCTGGGTCAGCCCAAGAAGTAGGAAGAGAGAGTAGTAACCAAAAAATGGTTTTTTTCCAGCTGGAAATGCATGGGATCGAGTGAATAGGATTCGTGAAAGAATCACACAGAAAATGAACATATAGAAGTTAATGTTCAGACCATGGAATCCAACGAAGGAAGAGATTGAAATATGGTTGCAAACCAAGGAGCTGGAGTTTGTGCAAAAAGACAATAGAAACACTAAAATAACACTGTGCAAATATCTGGACAAGTACGTTTTTAGTGACTTGCATGAAGTATTTTTCTATGATTTCCTGCATGTGTTGCAGGAGTGGCTATTGAGTTTGAAACACAAAAAACATACAAATAGAATAAGACAGATCGAGTGGAATCCTATGGATATCGCGCAGTTACAAAAAGTTAACAATAAATTCATGCACGTAGTAGACTTCTGGCTAGACAGTATTGTTGCAGAATTTATCACAGAATTTGCAGTAGATACTGTGAAGTCTTAAAGAACAGTAGACCAAGAGTTCATGAAGGGACCAAGACGTAGGTATATCAGATCAATGTATACTTCCATCAAGATCTTACTGTATAACAAAGGTGTGATGACTATGGTATCAGATAAATAAACTTCCCTGCGTGCATGGGGAAAGGGGGGAAGCACTTACAAAAGCTAGAGAAATGGAGGAAGAGATGGATAAGGGAAAGAAGGAGGATTCCTTATACCCAATCATGATGGAGGAAGATAATATCAAGTAGATCATGGAAAAGGCTGGAAAAACGCGTAGTGGAGTACCCTACCAATATAAGTTGAATAATAAGAAGAAATCCATAGCAGAGAGATAGGGATTGGAAAGTGATGAAGAAGAGGTAGAGGATCTTTGGGTTGTGGAGAAGATTAACGAAATCTCATGCACAATGTATGAAATGAATATGAGAGGTCCAAGGGTGGGAACAAAAGGAAGAAATATTATCCACGTCAGTGTCAGTGTGGAACCCATAAACCCATGTGTGACTAATACACCAGAAAGAACACCACCATTTAGACAACCGAAATTTAGTGGAAGAAAGACAGCAGGAAGTGCACCCAACCAAGGAGAAGTGACTAAGGAGCCAGTTTAGGAAGTATTATTCAAGTATATACACTCCGTGGACATCGTAGTTCATCATTGTTCAAAATGGAAGCATATGATCCCACCATCATGTTACCTGAATTCAACGGAGAAGCATAAGAGGATCCTAAAAAGCACTTGTTTTCTCTGAGAAGATTTGGGAAGCAAAGTAGATCAAAGATGAGGATACAAAACTTGCACAACTAGCTATCACACTAAGATACTGCGCACTAGACTGGTACATGAGCTTAGCTGTAAACATTCCACCAGGAACAAGAAGGACAATTGTAGATGTCAAGAAGCTAATGATAAATGAATTTCAAAAGATCGGTATATGAATGAGATGATTGAGATCAGACAGAAACTAGGAGAGTCTTTTTGGAATATTGATCATAGGTTCAAACGATTGAAGGGAAAATTGAAGTATGTCATGATGGATATGCAACATAGACATCTCTTTGTGAATTCACTACTACCACACTTGAAATACCCTTTGAGGTAGAAAATGTTTCAAACGCAGGCAGAGGCTCTACAAGCATCCATACAACATGAAGAGAACCAATATTAGAAGAGAGATCCAACAATATAAGAGTTGAAGGAGGATCTGAAGAACCTCACATTTCAACTAAACCATAATATGGGAAAAGAGAAAAGATAATTTGTTTGGTGTACCACATGCAGGAGGGAAGGACACCACAAGAATGAGTGCCCAACTTTCGCGCAATACATGGAAATAGGGCTACCAAACCCTTTTCCAACAGGAGGACCATGCTGTGAGATATGTAAAACACATGGACATGATTCATATCATTTTTCAATGATGCATACATATCAAACAATACCCAAGAGTTCATATTGCAACTTTTGAAAATCAGTGGGTCATGATGACAAATATTATAGGACAATGGACTTGATGCAGGAAATAACGTTAGACACCTATAGGGTGCAGGAAGAAATGATGAAAGGGAAAGATGCACCTCATTTTAACTAGGTACCACCTCCATACAACATTGTACAGTAGCAGTACAACACTACACAACCTCAGTATAATAATGTGTAACCACAGTATAACCCCATGCAGTATAATTGGGTGCCACAGTACAATGCACCACGAGGAGATCAAGGTGGAGGATGAGGTAGAGGAGGATTTGGAAGAGGTAGAGGTCTAGTAGTATGCCATAACTACCAACAGTTAGGACATTATGCAAGGGAATTTCCACTTCCACCTGCGACACGAATGTATTGTTGTGCAACAGACCATGATACAGAGGAATGCCCAACACTTTTAGGGAAGATTCAAGAAAAATGGAAACATAACAATCAGAATGTCTAGTGGATGTCTACAAAATTGAGGGATGATAGAAGAAATATCAACATAGTTACACGTGGAGGAGCTAAGACAAGAGATGACACAGTAAAAAAGGAGCCAGTGCAACACCAATGGGTGAAGAGGAATATTGAGCCAACGAAACAGTTCAATGCAGGAAAAGAAAAATAAATATTCAAGGAGGAAAGACAGGAGTTCCTCAAGAAATATGTTGCATATAAATCAACCATGCAACACACTCAAAACATACCAATGTACTAAATTCCCTCCTCAATGGACCACACCAATGAAACACAAGATGTAGAGAAAGTAAGTACCATAAAGACTTTTCTGTAATCATGTGTTAATCTACTGAATGACCAATCTTATGTTAAATTTTGAAAAATATGTTTCAAAGATGTAACATAGAGGTAGAGAGGAAGTTACAGTAGAAAACAGTCAATCACGTACATACATGAAGGAGGACAAGCAGGGAATTTAGATTGAATGCTAACAATAGAGATTTCAATATGGGGAACATCATACTAGATTTAGGCTTTGCGGTAAATGTGTTACCCAAGAAGACATGGAAGTGTATGGGAGAACCCACATTAGGCTATTCACCTATCCAGTTGAAGCTATCAAACCAACATAGATTTATACCAATCGGAAGGCTTAACGGTGTGATGGTAGATCTGGATGGAGTGTGCACTAAGGCAGACTTTGAAGTAATAGAAATAGTGGACGGCACAACACCTTATCCAACATTTCTTGGGATGGATTGGGAATTTGATAACCATTCCATAATCAACTTGAATACAAGGAATATGGAATTTGAATGAGGAGAATACATTGTCATTGCACCATTAGATCCATTCGAAGGGGAAAGGTTTGTAGAACCCACTTTCTTAAATCTAGAGGAAATCAACCAGTTATTCAGAACCACCACGCATGAAGAATATTATGTCAACCCAAAGGCAGATGGAGTACTCAACTGGAGGAGCATCACATCATGTGCTTCTGACTCAGATATAAGGTTGGAAAATTGGCATCAAATATTACATGAAGTATCCAAAAGAAGTTGTGCAAGAATAGATCGCGCAGTAAGATGGGTGGGTACAGAGATAAGAGAACCTCCCATTTTTCATGCGGTGAATGACGTAGAAGAATTCATAACAAGATATGAAGATGAAGTGTTAGAGAATCAGAGTCTCTTATCCCTAGAAATTGCACTCAAGTAAACACCTGCAATATGGTGGGGTGCGAACAAAGAAATAGTTAAGGATCTATACCAATGTAAGCGACTACTACACATTAGATTTGGCATGGAGCAGGGAAGAAATGAGATGCAGAGATATGATGGATAGGGGACACCAAAAAAACACTTGGAGAAGTGCATAAAATTATGTAGGATGACACCACCAAAGGATGGCCTCATCACTTCATCCACACATTGGAAGGAATTCCAGCAAACTGGTATGTAGACTAGGAACTGCACAGAAGCACTGCAAAATGGACAACATTACATAAAACTTTTATAGTCACTTTCTCATTTGAACATGAGAACTGAAACATGGATTTAGCACTCAAACAGATAATAGGGGTAATATTTTTTTATGAAAAAGAGGTTGAACGCATGACAAAGCATCAACAATAGAACATACAGATGGTCAAAGAACTATTGTCATGCTACAATGTGCAGGAAGAAGCACCAGATGAAGATGACCCACACAATATTCATATTACAAAAGTTGAAGGTGAAAGAGAGATGGAAGTTCCATCTCTGGAATCAAAAATTTTTGCTGCGCCAATCAAGGTGAAGAAATTCAACATTGGGACAACTGATAATCCCAAGATGGCCAGCATTGGAGACTATTGGGACGAACAAACAATGGAGAGGATAACAAAGTTATTGCATGAGTATAGTGACTTATTCCCAATGAACTTCACCGAAATGAAAGGTATATATAGAGAGATAGGGGAGATGAAGATACCTCTCAAACCTGAGGCAATACCTATGAGACAGAGAACCTATAGACTAAACCCAATATATAAGCAAAAAGTAAGAGCAGAAATTGATCGAATGTTGGAAGCAGGGATCATAGAACCAATAGAAGAATAAGAATGGATAATCCCTATGGTAGTTCAAGAGAAGAAACACGGGGGGATAGGGATTTGTGTAGACTTGAGAAAACTGAACGATGCATTCCTACATGATCCTTTCCCTACCTCTTTCATAGATGATGTACTAAACAATGTAGGAGGTCAAGAAGCATATTCATTTATAGATGGATTCTCAGGCTACCACCAAATAAAAATGTCTCCAAAATATAGGTACAAGACTACCTTTGATACGGAATGGGGATCCTATCAATACAGAGTTAAGACTTTTGTACTAAAGAATGCACCAACAATATTCTCAAGACTATTCATAGCTACATTCAAAGAATTCATCCATCATTTTTTATAAGTGTACCTGGATGATTGGACAGTCTACATTCTATTGAAAGATCATGTAAAGGTGTTAAGGCTAATGTTGGAAAGATTTAGGAAATGCCAGATATCCATGAACATTAAGAAATACTTATTTGGGATACCTTTTGGAATTTTATTGGGTCATATGGTCTACTATTGGATCCTACAAAGATTGCAGTAATTGTGAATTTTCCACCACCCAAATCAGCGTGACAGTTGAGAGCCACATTGGGACATACAATTTATTACAAAAAATTCATAAAAGGGTATGCATAGATCATTGCGCTGATGAAGAAAATGCTCAAAAAATATATCATATTCCAATGGAATGCAGACTATTAGCAAGGGTTGGACACCCTGAAAGACAAAATGGTCACAACACCCATCTTAGTTTTCCCAGATTGGGAAAATACATTTCATGTTCATGTAGATGCATCAGCCATAACACTTGGAGCTATTCTATCACAACTAGAAGCAGGGGATTTGGACCATCCTATAGTAATTGTAAGAATAAAATTGTCATAATCAGAGAAGAACTGCATTACTACAGAAAGAGAAGCCCTAGCTATGGTATATGCACTTCAGATTTCCATACATTACTTACTGGGAAAACACTTTAATATGTTCACAAATCATTCAACCCTCAAATACCTAGTCAACAAGACAGTGTTGGGGGGGGAGGATTTGTAGATGGCTACTGTTATTTCATGAATTTTATTTTGAAGTGATAGTCAAACTAGGGAAGCTAAATGGAGGACCTTATCACCTGTCAAGGGTAAGCAATGGAGAAGAACCTACCAACTTGGAAGACAACTTCCTTGATGCATTGTTATTTTCAATACAAGTAGTTGATGAATATTTTGTTGACATCATTGAATACTTGAGTACATGGACAGTGCCACAAGAGTTTAACACCATGCAGA
>WSFP011475842.1:0-16992 GCA_009831015.1 Picea engelmannii
AGGTCATAAGTAATCTTATGGTCAATTTTTATAGTATTTTGGGAATAGGGGTTATAGAGGTCAAGAGTTATAAGGGTTGAAAATTGGTTCTTATATGAATGATGGGATATAGTTCTAAAGAGTTATAATATTAAATGTTAAAGGGTTTAAAGTTGTTTCATTTTTGGGGTTATAAGGTTTCGACGAAGATGTTATAACAATGACGAACATCATGTTCATTGAAACTTAGTTGTTGCAATACTATAACAAAAATGATGACATTTACGATGAGGAAATTTATTTGTCATTCTAGGTGGGAATGGATTCCTATGGGCATGAGTTTGAACCCACCCAAAATCCGACGACATCCTCCGACGCCACCCAAAATATTGGCTTTGTCGTCATATTTTACCTTTAAAAATTGTAATTTTCTTGTTTTGTTTTTCGAATTGGACCCTCGCATACCGTAATTGCATGTGTCTAGTATAACCATGTCAAATTTCAGTCCATACAGTACAAATTGAAAAAAAAATCAACATTGGCCCCATTCACATGTAACTTATAAGTGGGGTCAAGTACATGAGCAGGTGCGCCTTATTTTTGGGTTTTGATAGAATAACCAAAGAATATTTGATTGTTGAATTATTTGTTTGTCATGTTTGAGTCTGGAAAACCTCCCATGTCGTCAATGCATATGTGTTGTCATAGTATGTCAAATTTAAATCCAAACAAGCACAAATTGAAAAAAATTCAACATTGGCCCCATTCACATTAATTATTCTATAGGCTTGTTGTTTGGTTGTCAAATTGTTTGTGCGAGTTATTTTTGAGTCCGGAAACCCTCCCATACCGCCAATGTATGTGTCTAGTATAACCATGTCAAATTTCAATCCATATAAGCACAAACTGAAAAAATTCCAACGTTGGCCCCATTCACATGTCACTTATAAGCGGGGTCAAGTACAGGAGTAGGTGCACCTAGTACTTTGCCTCTACTATATTTCCATAGATTTATTCATTTGTCAACTGATTAACAAATGGATAGTGGAATAAAATACTAAAAAAGATGATTTAATTTCCCAATATAGGACCTTGCGTCATTTGAAGGGGAGGGGGTTGCCTCAGTCTTCACACCTTACAAATGGCACACAACAAATCGAAAAAATTAATTAATGATCTAGGTAAGCTTGTATAAGGGGTTGAGGTTTTGGGTAGTAGTCTAAACTCCATCTGTCGTGAAATTCACTCATGGGCCAAAGTCCCATGTATCTGAACCATAGTCGATGTTATAATGCGGTAGGACAATGTTGGTGGCTAGTTTTAACCATGTCCAAAGTCATTGACATGTATCTGACGTGTGAAAAACTATAATTCTTGGATGATTTTAGCATCACACTTGGAAAAAGTGGTTGATAAAAGTGCCATATGTTTTCAACAATATAGGGCAAGTCACCTTCGTGTGATAATGAAGAATCATGTTCTGGTTGTCTAAGTTAGTAATGAAGTAGTCATTAGGTATGTTTATTTACAGTTAGGTGTAATTAGTCATAAGTGGTTCCACTTTATTCATCCTTTATAGAAAGATGGTTGGCCAAGAGGATAAATATACAACAACAACAAAAAATACTCAATTGAGAAATATTTCAATGACATAAGGATGCCACCAAAGAAATAGAACCAATATTTATGAAAACAAGTGTTAATGAAATTATTAAATTATTATATCACTAATATGTAGCTAAACAATGAGCATAACATAATTTTAAATAGTTAGAAAACTAAAATACAAATGCATAACATGATTATGCAATGATGATATAATCAATGTGGAAAATAACTTTATGATCACCTTATTTATGTAACATGCTGGACCTCATATTTATAAGTTGTCATGTGCGAGTTGAGTTAGTTTTTAATTGTCAAATTGTTTGTGTGAGTCATGTTTGAGTCTGGAAACCATCCACTACTGCTATTGCATGTTTCTAGTCTAACCATGTCAAATTTAATTCCATACAAGCACAAATTGAAAAAAAATTAACATTGGCCTCATTCACATGTCACTTATAAGTGGGATCAAGTACATGAGAAGGCGCGCCTTATTTTGGGGTTTTGATAGAATAACCAAAGAATATTTTATTGTCGAATTATTTGTTTGAGTCATGTTTGAGTCCAGAAACCCTCTCATACCGTCAATGCATGTGTGTTGTCCTAACATATCAAATTTCAGTCCATACAAGCACAAATTGAAAAAAATTCAACATTGGCCCCATTCACATTAATTATTCTATAGTCTTTTTGTTTGATTGTAGAATTGTTTGTGTGAGTAATGTTTGAGTCCAGAAACCCTCCCATACTATCAATGCATGTGTCTAGTCTAACCATGTCAAATTTCAGTCCATACAAGCACAAATTGAAAAAATTTCAACGTTGGCCCCATTCACATGTCATTAAATGCGTTGGTTTTAAGTGCATGAGCAAGCGCGCCTTATTTTTGAGTTATTAAATATTATATAATAACGAACTAGGTGAAATAAGCATAGTATACTTCAATGTAATTGATCATCTTCTCCATCCAAGTCCACATATGTATCATCTAATCCAGATTCAACATTGTAAGGATTGGCCATATCATCATCGTCGTCGTCGATGTCAGTTTCGATAAAGTCATCATCGATATCATCTTCATGAACATTGTCTCCTACATCATCTAGTTCAACTAATTCTTCAACATATTCCTCTGGAACATGATCATCTAACTCATGTTTATCATCTACATCATCTTCTTCTTTAATACCCTCTTGATCTTCCTCTACATTATACTTTATTGGCCTTCCTCTTGGATCATGTCTAATAACAAATGACCAACCCCCTCTACATGGAACCTCTGAGTAAAATACATGTTCACATTAACTTGGAAGAACATAAGGCTTTGTTCTTGGCTCAAGCGACCTTGAATTTACCATGTTAAATCCATTAGCATGTTCAATAACAGTTCTATCAAGATCACATTGATTCAATCGTAGCTTATACCATTTGACAACGAATAGAACTAATTTGAAGGATTTAAATTCACACTCAATAATATCTACCAAATACCCATAGTATCGATTTTTTGACAGTTTTGGATGTCTGTCACTTCTAGAGGAAACATTCTTCACCTCAAAGACTGCAGTTATCCCAGAATCAAATGTTTTCTTTGTTTCATCTAGCTTTTTTATGTGAAATTTACGACCGTTGCACCACATAGCCTTATGGTGTTTTACCTACAATATGTCAAACACGTAAAAATGAAATCATCAATTGATAACTAAGTAAATATTTTATGTTTGGAAAGTATGCAAAGA
Organism: Picea engelmannii; assembly: GCA_009831015.1. Classification (NCBI taxonomy): domain Eukaryota; kingdom Viridiplantae; phylum Streptophyta; class Pinopsida; order Pinales; family Pinaceae; genus Picea; species Picea engelmannii. The sequence continues at coordinate 3,324 of WSFP011475842.1, forward strand.
AAAAAAATCAAATTGTACATCAATATAATTGAAAATAATTAAATAGTATGGCTTATTAATATGCTCATTGCTTGCATGTTTACCTTTTAAACCATATGCTAAATAGATTTCCCTTTGTGTAATATTTCTATCTCCATTGCGATGTGTTGCTTTAACCAATGAAGCCACACCTTCCCATGATAATCCTTGACCAGATTGTTTAGATTGTTCAATCCATACCTTCATCCAACCAAGATTGTTTGTGATGTATAAGACAGCTGGAAAGTGCAACACACATTTTACATGTTTTGGAAATGTTTTTGAAGCATTAATGTAATGGTTAAAGGGAAGCGTACTTGCATATTGTAAACATATCATGAGTGATTCACTCTCATCTGTAGGAGGTAGAGGCATTTATGCATAGTTAATGAAAGTAGGTAGGTTTGAATTAGAGATTAGACAGTTTAGAAGAACATGAGGGAAAACGACTATAGACACCCTCATATTTGTATCATTGTATCAATCAGAATTAGATCATTAAGCACATAAGCATAGAGAAGAAGAGAGTTGTAGCAGAAGAGTTGTAGAGGAGAACCCATGTACAGAAGCTTGAATTAATATATGAAGCTTTGATTCAGATTCATGGTGTTATGATGTTTTCTGTGTATACATGTTGAATGGTCTGCTTACAGTTTCTTACTCTCTCTGTCATGCATTTTTTATTATGTTGTGTGTGAATGTACGTTTTCATGTTGAATGTTTAAATTCTGAGAGAAGAAAGAAAATGAGTTTCAATTGATTCTCTTCCTGAGTGAGAGAAGTTCCTGCAAGTAGTGCAGTGAAATGTCTGCAAGGAGTGCGTGGAAAAGGTTCAGAGTTTATCTTTGAAATCTTAGGAGAGATATCGTTGTTCTCATTCTAGCAGAAGTGCAAGACAAGCACAGAATTCATGCAAGGTGTGCGCAGGTTAGTCGAGACCTTAGAACTTATCAACTAAGGTTGAGTAATTGAAGGACTGTTGTTGCAGAGAAAGTGCACAGAGTCAGGAATTCAAGTACACTGAAGTATTTGAAGGATTGTCGCAAGGAGTGTGTTCAGGAGTCTCCTTGAAGACCTGAGTTTGCAAAGAAAGCTCAGAAGGGTTAGGGCCTTTGAATCATTCAAGAGAAAGCAGGAAGCTCAAGTCGTTGTGCAGAAGGAAATTGAACAGTCGGAATTCTCCGAGGAGAACTCCCGAAATAGCAAGGACCATAGGATCCAAGAAAGTTGCGAGGAAGTTAAGCGTTGGATAGACCCAGCTTCAAAAGGCAGGAGTTAACGTGGACCATCGAGATCATTTCGTCATTTCGGGGGTCATAAGTCCGAAGTGTGGACGAAACCTTTGGTTGATCAAATCCCTGAAATGCGAAAAAAAAAGGTTTCGTGTATAAAGGCGAAGAGTGACAAGGTCGGAATTTCGGTACTTCGGATTTCGAGACTCCGGGAGTCAAGAGGTAGAGTTTCACATCAACGCAACTCCCAAAATCATGAAGAGCAGAAAGCTGAAGTCAGTGGCGAGAAGTGTCTAGTGTTTGATGTTTCAGGTTTCGGAGGTCGAAGAGGTAAGACGTTCGACATCAGGATTCGCAAAATTGTGAAATTCGGTATCATGAAAGGAAAAGGGGAAAGTCCCAATGTCATTTGGGTATTGATCATGGAGTTCATGCCAGTGCAAAGATCACGTGAGCATAACTCAGAAGGACCTGTGACATACACTCAGTTGGGTGTGTGAATAAATTTCCCGAAGAGGAAATTGAAGAGCCAGTCAGACTCTAAGGGGCCGAAATTGAAAGATCCTATGTGGGATCTGACTTGAGGGTTGGGTTACCTGCATCAGCATCCCACTCTCAAACAGTTGCATGAGAATAAAATTACAACATTTCACAAATGTATAATTACTTAACACGATATACCAGCTTTATAATTGATGTATATTGAATATTAAAAATGAAATAATTAAGTATGATGTATAAATAAAAACAAACAGTCAAATGTATTATAATTAATCTACACCATCTAATAATTACCTTTCACCTTCCTCGATCCACCTTTCCCCATCATATACTCCCCTTCAAATTTGTTAATGGAGTTCATATCACCAATGTGTCGATCTAAATCGATCTTAATAAACGCTAAACCTAGAAGATATTCAGTAATATACACCATGGTTTGGTATACCATATATCCCTCCACCATAGATCCCTCGGGACGTGCTCTTTGTCTAACCAAAGCCTTAAAAAATTTCAAGTGCCTCTCAACCATCCACATTGACCTTGTGTGTATAGGTCCACACAATTCAATCTCCTCAACTTGGTGTATGAGGTTTGTTCTCGTGCATTGAAAAATGATGAAGGTAGAAACTTTTGCATTTCACACATTAGACGAGGAATTTCTCTCTTCCAATAATGTATATCTTCTTTATGGATTTCTTTAGATGAAAACCATCTACAAGTGATGCAAGCAAATCATGAGATTTAACAAAAATAAACAATATAGTACATAAGTACAATTACTAAAACAAATGTCAAATATAAGTTCTACAATGAATTAAACAAACACTTTATGCATGAAAAATATCGATGCTTACCTCATGTATTTTCCAAGATCATATATAACTTGTTTGACATTGTTGTGAAAGTTGTCTGGGAGAGATAGAGGTAGAACATACTGTAACAATAAAATTGTTTCATTATTTTTTCCAAAAGTAGACAAAGAAGTACACCAACAACATGCAGTATACAAATATTACAATATATAAACCAAAATAATTACCTTAATGAAGATATGTCAATCATGTGTTTTTACCCCCCCCCAAAAAAAAATCACCTTTCTTTGTTAATATATTCTTTATGTTCGAACAAAATCCTGTGGGAAAATTAATTTTTCTTGTGACTTCTTTTACAGCATTCCTTTACTGCTCTGTCAATAACCATGAAATTGAACTTATATTAATTTGGTCTCCGTCATTATTTAATTCAATGACATCTTTCATTTCATGATTGGATTTCTAAATATCACTGCAAATGTTGACAATTTTTTCTTTGTCACTCCTTCCATCCAATATTCACCATAATGTTTCAGCTACATTATTTCCGATATGCATTGTATCAAACAAATGAACAATTTGTAGGTGCTTATAGTAGGGCAACCTATTGAGATGTTTGGGATAACTTTTCATTCCTCTTGGAATCCCATTAACACCTTCATGATCATGACCATCATGAATCATAGTTAAAGAAATTACAAAATTTGTTGTCAATTACAGTAAATTATCAAAACACATTATAAAAAATAAAAAAAAATTAAAAATATTTCATATATGATGATCATAGATAGAAAATTTGATATGTACCTTGACGATTTCTATTATATTGAAACTTCCATAGGTGAGGTGTCATTCTCTGTGGTTTAAATGTGGTTTCTTCTTTCCCATTGAAAAGATGTTTTTCGGTAGTTTGCTACATGTTATCACTCTAGGAGTCCTTCCCTGACTGTGAAGGGGATGGAGCCTGGTAACTTAATGAATTGTAAAAGGTGGATCAAGTTAGAGAACTTAATCAAGTCTCACTTATTCAAAACATGCAAAGACACACTCAGATGGACAAGGCTTTCAACCATTGTGTTCAGAAAGTTTATAAAAGGCGAATATGTGGAGAATTACTTACTATACCAGCAAAAACGTATAATAAAACATATATGAATGGCCAGTTATAATAAGTAAAGAATACTTCCAATTTCTAGTTTATGGATGTAATGACAAGCTAACAGTTATCATACATCATACAAACATGAAACAATGAATAATATATTCGAGTACAAGTAGAGATAAGAAAGAATATGAAGATCTGAACAATATTGGCAAAAGAAGCTTGTATTACTAATGTACAATGAGAAGTCTAAGGTTACAAGCTTGAAAAGTATCCAAAGTCGAACCCCCATTCAGTCTATAAAATTGATAGGATTTATAGCCTTTACAAGCAGTTTCATATCCTCAAAAGATGGATCTAATAACCTCTTCTCCTATCTCAAATTCGAATTTGTGAGGTGGCTGGAAAAGACATAAATTTCTGGAAATATGTTGCTCAAAGATTGACCCATATCTCTCAAACAAAAACTGTTCTGTACAAATTGGAAGAGGCTTTTTTATATTGGTTGTTGTGAGAAAAAAACTCTCTCAGTTCTTTGAGATTCTTTTTCATTTTCCCGAGATCTGCATTTCAAAAACATGTGTCAAACAGGGAAATTCTGAGATCTGAAAATTAGGGCTCAGAGATGAATTTTATTCTCCCAATATATGACACCTGTAGGAAAAATGAGAGAATTTATTGTTCTTTGACATTTTAGCAACAAAAACCCCTGCTTGTTTCTCAAAATGATTCTCCAGCCACTCAGAATCATCATTTTAAAATGATGACTCAGTGCAGTAAAAACTGACTTTTCTACACTTTCGATGGCTAAAGTAGCCCCGAATTTCGCATTTAAGCCACCAAAAGCTAAGTATTCTGGTGGCTTAGAATCCCTTTTGAAAAAGGCATTAGCCACCGAAACCTGAGTTTTGAATTTTTGAAGGAAAAAACAAATCAAATGTTTTTCAAACTTTATTTACAAGCTGGAACTCATTAAAATGAGCCCTAAAAAATTAATAGAGTTTTTTCTAATGACTCTCTATCACCTAATCAGATAATTTTGAACAATTTATTTGAGGAAACAACATCTGGCTCTTATTGGGGATGAAAGACTCCCTGTGAGGTTTCAAGGACCATAGATCTAATGCCTTTCCAGAAAAATAAAATCTGAATTTAATGTCTAGTGTTCCATTGGGCATGGAGTCAGCCATATCACCTCTTTCTGAAATCCTTTCAAGTTCTGTATAATTGATCTTTGTGCACCTTCAAAAACCTGCCTTTATTCATACAAGCTAACTGATACATCTGCTAAAAAAATGGAAGAAAATAAATGCTTGGGCAGCAAGCTTATTTCCTACACTACTCTACCATAACCAATTCTGCAATTTGGTTAGGTAAAGGCATATTTCCATAACAGCCATCCAAGCAATTTCAATACTGTAATAATCTCATCTTTTCTATTAATCAATACCTAATGTTTGAAATGCAGCAGTAGTGGATAAAAGTTATTTGCACAACCAAACTCAGCAAAAAACACATGCGAGTTGAAGAAATCTGAAACTTTCACGCTCTTTGAAATGTATAATTCTATGAATGTTGCCACTGGGTCTTTGAAACTGAAATCAAAAATCTACTGATATTCGGGAAACAACTGTATATCTATGGCAGCCTCTTGCTTGGCTATGATTGTTTTTCTACTGGAAAACTGAGGAATTTCTAATTCTTTTATAATCGGATCTTGATCATTGGTAGTAACAATCATTTCTTCATAATGATGCTCGTTAGATAATGAAAAAACGGAGTTTAAATCATATCTATAGTGGTCAGCTAGAAAAATACCTATGCAATCATCAGTTACCATAGATTCATTATGGTTTACAAAATGATCATAAACTTCAAACTCATACCTGTCTCTGGAGTACTCTACACATACTGAAGAATCTGATTTTGAATCTGAAATATACTCACCTTCAAGTTGTTGTTCCATATCTATTTCATACTCACTACCTTCCTGATCGGATTCTAAACTATATTGACATTATGTTGGCTCAGGTAGATGATGGTTTTCAAAATCAACCTACTCTGGGATTCTCCTTCAAGCAGAAATGTTTTCCTCCACCTCTAAAGCATCTTCAAACAAAATGTTTAATGACAAAGATTTCCTTTCTAGCAAAAGAAGGGCAAGTTTTGATTGCAGTTCCATCACATAATATATCATGGCAGCTATCTTTGTAGGCCTGATCTCCAAAGGCATAGCATGGTATATGCTGCAAAATCTTCGATGAAAAGTAGACAAAGTTTCATTATGTTCTCTCTTCAAAGCATAGAAATCAGCTAGGTAAGAGTTTGGTGTTTTGTGTTCACCCCAATGTTTCATTAAAACATCTGAGAATTCAATCCAAGAGACAATAGATTCAGCTCTTAGATTTTTGAACCATATAGCAGCATCTTTAATCAATGACTTAGAGAAAAATCTCATGATCGCATCCTCATGAACAATCTGAAAACGATCAATAAAATCCACAAAAGATTCCAAGTGCCTCTCAGTTGAATCATGATTCTCTCCAGAAAACCAAGGGAGAAATTCATAATCATCAAGAGGGTAAGGATGAAGGAGGTAAGGTAGTCTCAGAGGTTTAAACATATTCATTCTAATTTTGATTTGAAAGGTTGTGGGCTAATCATGAGGGATAACAATTTGTTGACAAGGTTCAGAGGTTATGGCAACAAATGTTGAGCTATGTATAGGTTTTGAATCAGTTTTGATTTATTCAAGGTTACATGGATGATCATATTCAAAACGAATTTGACTACAGAGGTCATTTTTATAATGAATTGAGGCACAAAGACTGATTTAACTTCTGCAATACAAGCAGGCTGCAAATTTTCTTCTAAAGATGGATTTATAAAAGATGGTCGATAATCTTCGGAGTATACAAAATAGAGGATAATTCTTTTAACATGTGAAGGGAAAAGTACAAAGGAGATAATAAAGAATAACAACAGTTCGTAAAGTAAATTGATGAACTAGTACTTGGATTTTGAATTCAGCCTCTTCATCTTCTATCAGTCGGATCCTCCCCAATGGAGTCTTGAATGTGGAGTCACCAGGCAAATGATTACAGTCGAGTCTAATTTATGTCTCTTGTTTTCCATCAAGAAACAGATCTATTTCGTTCTCCTAGGGAAACTTTGCTTTCACTTTCGTTCCCTGGCAATGGTGCCATTTTGTTATCACTCCAGGAGTCCTTCCCTGACTGTGAAGGGGATGAAGCCTGGTAACTTAATGAATTGTAAAAGGTGGATCAAATTAGAGAACTTAATCAAGTCTCACTTATTCAAAACATGCAAAGAAACACTCATATGGAAAAGGCTTTCAACCATTGTGTTCAAAAATTTTATAAAAGGTGGATATGTGGAGAATTACTTACTATACCAGTATAAACATATAATAAAACATATATGAATGGCCAGTTATAATAAGTAAAGAATACTTGCAATTTCTAGTTTATGGATGTAATGACAAGTTGACAGTTATCATACATCATACAAACATGAAACAATGAATAATATATTCGAGTACAAGTAGAGATAAGAAAGAATATGAAGATCTGAACAATACTGGCAAAAGAAGCTTGTATTACTGATTTACAATGAGAAGTCTGAGGTTACAAGCTTGAAAAGTATCCAAAGTTGAACCCCCATTCAGTCTATAAAATTGATAGGCTTTATATCCTTTACAAGCAGTTTCATATCCTCAAAAGATGGATCTGATAACCTCTTCTACTATCTCAAATTCGAATTTGTGAGGTGGCTGGAAAAGACAGAAATTTCTGGAAATATGCTGCTCAAATATTGACCCATATCTCTCAAACAAAAACTGTTGTGTACAAACTGGAAGATTTTTTTGTATATTGGTTTGTTTTGAGAAAAAACCTCTCTCAGTTCTTTGAGATTCGTTTTCATTTTACAGGGATTTGCATTTCAAAAACATGTGTCAAACAGGGAAATTCTGAGATCCGAAAATTAGGGCTCATAGATGAATTAGATTCTCCAAATATATGAAACCTGTAGGAAAAATGAGAGACGTTATTGTTATTTGACATGTTAGAAATAAAAACCTCTGCCTGTTTCTCAAAATGATTCTCCAGTCACTCAAAATCATCATTTGAAAATGATGACTCAATGCAGTAAAAACTGACTTTTCTGCACTTTCGGTGTCTAAAGTAGCCCCGAATTTCACGTTTAAGCCACCAAAAGCTAAGGATATTGGTGGCTTAGAATCCCTTTTGAAAAATTCATTAGCCACCGAAACTTGAGTTTTGAATTTTTTGAAGGAAAAAACAAATCAAATGTTTTTCAAACTTTATTTACAAGATGTAACTCATTAAAATGAGCCCTAAAAAATTAATAGAGTTTTTTCTAATGACTCTCTATCACCTAATAAAATAATTTTGAACAATTTATTTGAGGAGATCACAATACCTATGATTCTTAGAGAGGAAGTGCCTATACTCATCAAACACCTCCTTGCCTAAACTTTTTGATTGAAGAGATTTCATATTAGGACCACAAACTGGACATGCAAATTTTCCCTTTGTTTGAAGACCTGCAAGAAATGGATTAACTATGTCAATTATAATATATTATATATAATGAATTAATAATTAAAAAAACATGGATGATTTTTGGAACAGGGGCAAACCCTGGTTTCAATGCTACAATGGCGCACCAACAAAACCCTAACTACCGGCTCTTTCGGCAACACCTGTGAAGCAGATGAAGTCTCACTCGAGGTAGAGAAAGGGGTGGTTGCTGGAATCAAGTGTCTGCAACCTTAGCTGGGACATAGATATGTGATTATAACACTTTAATAAAGAACTTAGCACCTTTGGTTCCTTAATATACAATCATTATCTACTTCACTGATAAAACAGAGCCTCACAGTATTCACATTAACCTACTATATCCAAGCACTTTTCATAAGTAAATAGGTCAGATCTGGTAGATCAAGCACTCAGCACATTCATATGGATCAGATCTAATAACCATACATATGATAAGCACAAAGAAGAAATAGATCTATCTGAATATATCAAAGCACCTAGCAAATATCACGCAAACACATCAAGATAAAGCACAAAGCACATAACACAATGTTTACATGGTTCATCCGCCTCCTAGGGCTACGTCCACTAACTCTTATTCGTTATTGTCTTCATTCAATTGGTTACAAGAACATATCCTCAAAACCCTTACTCCGCAAGGGACAGAAGATCTGTGCAACTCGCTAGATCCCTCTTCCTTGCGTTACAACACTAAGCCTCCTATCGTATCGCACAGGAACTTGCACTCAGCTCTACAAGTCTTACACAGAATGCACAAAGCCTTCATCACACAAATACAACTCTTGGAACTTAGCCTAAATCACATAGATATATCATCCACTACTTCTCTATATGGCCTAGACATCTATATATACATACAAAATAGGCCTAAACATGGGTAAACCCATGGGCCGACATCCTCTTCCCGTTACATATTCCCAAAAACCCAAAAAGGGGGGGCTGAGATCCCTTGATCTTCGCTTCGTCTTGCGCTCCTTTTTCAACAGGCTGTCGAAGTTCCAAAATAGTTCATCATGACCAAGAAATTCTCAAAACTTGGTCAAGGGCCAACAGGACCCCAACACTCACCTGTGACTCATCCCGAGTCACTCTGGTTTGAGAAATTCTATCTCGAACGCCTCAAGCTTGGCTCAAACTACTTCGAATTGTTGCTTTGTTGTGGCCTCTTGTTCAGTGAACTCTTGGATCAATGTGTCATTCACTGGTCCTTCTAGGCATTGTTCTGGTGTGAGGACGACCTGTTCTAGCTTTTCTCCTTGGCTCTCGACCTCTATAAACAACAGACATGCCTTATCTTGCGTAGGTTGAAGTCATTGAGTGACTTCCATCACTTTTCTTTGAAGCATATGGATCTATTGTTGAGTTGTATGTTGTTCATGAGACCTCTTCATTATGTCTACATCAAACAGTGCCTTCAGTTGTGCCTATAGTGTATCTATGTACTGCTTCACTTCTTGGAGCTGCAACCCCAATGCTTGTAACTTAGTATTCTTAGTGATGTTTTCATATGTTTGAGTGCTCCGGTTACTCTGTTGCTTGCACTCTAAGGCAAGAGATTTTAATTTGTCAACTGCGTTGCAGGTATATCTTGATGGGTCTTGGGCACAGTGCGAAGCTCCAAGTCTGCTATGCATTGTTGGAGTTGTTGGATTACGTCTTCAAGTTGTGCCACCTGCTGTGGAACTCGGTCTTCGGCCTTTAATTCAATGACTGTCATAGAGTGAAGTGCTATGTGAACCTTTTCCTTAAATTTGATTTGCTCTGTGAGCAACTATTCCTTTTCTTTATGTAGCTGAGATTTTTCTTCATCGAACCTCTCTTGCAGAGTAAGCTTCTCGTGTTCATTAGTACTGGGCTTCTCTAGAAGGTATTCCTGTGCTTTCACCAAATCCTGGGTGGCTTGCGTTGTCTCCTCTTGTGCTTGTCAAAGGCGAGCTTCGACTGTATCAGCGATCTGGTGGAGTTAAGCTGGCTCATCTCCTATTTTTGGTGTTCCAGTTAATAGAGGCGCAGTAGAAACTGTGTGGCTGAACTGTAGTGCATGTTTCACTTCTTGAATTTCAACCTTGATCCGAATGAACACCTCCTCCTGCTTAGCTTCCTGCTTCTCTACTATCTCCAGTGAAGCATCATTCAGTGCTACAACGATGAAGTCGAAGTCGTCTAAAGTGAGGGTGGTCTCAAACTTAGTCTTGGTTTCTTTCGATTTCTTCCTTGAGGAAGGTTTCGGAGGGGAAAGCTTCCTTTTCTTTGAGGGGTCCTCCTCGTCTCTAGGCGGTGTAACCTCTCCTTTATTTTGTTCGACTTATGTTCCATCTATCTCTTCTTCATCACCTCCTTTCTCAGGTGAGATAGAAGCAGTCTTCATCAAGGTAATGTGGACATCTTGGGCTTCTTCATTTTTCTTGGTCTTGCTTGGTCCAGGTGTATCCATCACAGTTTCTGGACTGTCAATATCAGATAGCTCTACGGGGTTCGCTAGAACAAGGAGGTCTACCAACCATTCCTTGGTAATCTCTTCTAAGTCTTCCTCTGTCAACTTGTAGTATGACTGCAACTGTTGTTTATGCTCATCAGCGCGCGTTGTGATATAGATGAAATGGCGGTCCGAGCTAAATTTCATCAATGGTCTAAACCTGTGGAGTGTGTTCAGGGTTATACAAGGCTTGGATTAGATAGTGGTCTTCAGCTGGGTGTAATAAGTGTGGAAGATGGAATTTGATTGCCACTGCTTGTTCATGATGTTGGAGTAGCACAGCGTACTGAACTTCGTGGCCAGTGGTTCAAAGGGCTGGATGTCCAGGAAGGTCACACCTTCCGGCATCTCCCATGTGATGAACATGATTAAGATGAGAATCCAACTAAAGTGGAACTCATATCCTTGGTCTTGCGCTTCCCTGCAGTCCAGTTCTAACTAGTTCACCAATTACTTCGCCCAATTCATGTGTAGGCCCTCCACGCACTTCCCTATGAGGTCGACTACAAATCCGGTTACTTGGGTGGGTCGGTTCTTGCGAACTCATTTCCCTGCTATTAGTTGACAGGCTGGGTGCACTGCACTGCTCTGGATAGAGGCTACCTTGTAGCCTCGTGTTCCCTTCTCTACATCTCCGTAAGTATCCTTTATCCTCTAGGCAAGAGCGCGATCCACAGTCTTTCCAAGGTAGAAATCTTGTGGGTCGAGGTCTTGCATGCTTAGTCCTATGATCCGATTGATCAATGTTGGATCCACTATGATGTGGCAATTCAACCATAAATAACCTCCATGATAACAAGACAGAAGTAATTTGACACATGCGTTCACCTCCTGGTGTCACCCAAAGTGTGGAATCTTCATAAAATTCAGTAGGGTGGACTACGTGAGGTTCTGGGTCCATGACTGAGGGGTAATCTTTGAGTTCTTTCCTTTTGTTATCATCAGATACTTATGCGGGGTGAGCATGCTATAAACCTTCCTGTTGTCAAGGTTGAAGTCGTTAAACTTCAACGCTGCGAGCTTATCCTGGTCAACACGAACTATGCGCACCTCTCTCGGAAGGTACGCAGTGACCAATGTGTATTCAAAGTCTCTAGGCACATTGTCTCAGTTTATTGCACCTCTCAGAGGTGGTAGATAGGCAAGTAGGATGATCGGAATCAGCTTAGCATTCGCTAAGTCATCCTTGTTCTTAGTTCGCCTTTCACGGGACGGTCCAACTCCGTGGGCAGTGGATGGAGAGGTCAGCAGTCCTCTCGTTGGTGATGCTTGTATACCTGTAGACACTCCTCTTTCCGACATGACTCTCTCTGTCATCAAGTCGAGGAGAAATTTTGTCACTGATTCTTCAACTGCGGTGAGCTTGTCGGACATATGCGCTCGAGATTAAAATTATCAAGGTCACAAGGGACTTATACACTAGACTGGAATAATAGCAAGGGTGCAATGATCACTATGTGCAATTCGTTCAGTCTGTGGGCTTCAAATTCTCAGTAAGAAAAAGTGTTCTCCGTGCATAGAACAAAGGGATAAGTAAGCAACTCGGCAACAGTTCGCGTGCAACGGTTATGAGCCCCTATTAACTCTTGTTCGACCCATTATGGCGTGGTCCAATGGTCTGATGACGAATCTTTATTTCTTTTCTGTCCATTCGAAGCGGAAGTCAAACGGATATATCGGCCCCAATGGCTATCACTACTACATATTGAAAATTTTGCGACGAAAGTACTCTTTCATCGCAACATGCAAGAGAAAAAGTTTAAGTTTTTTAAATCCACCCCATATTCGTCGCAATATTGACGCAAGTAGTTTGACTAGATTATTATGGTCAATGTTCGTCACAAACGCAACAACGATACTTTGTCCGTCGCAATAGCGACGTGTGACTTAACCTTAAAATTGACCGTTAAAAATGACCTAAAAAAAATAGGTAAAAAAAATAAATATTTTTAGGTCACGTTCATCGCAATTGCGACGATAGTGACCTAAAATTGCACTATAAATATTTGATGATTAAAAGATGTTGCGACAATCTTGCTATAACAACGACGGTTCTAAAAGGGCATTTTTGTGCGGAAAAATGTTGCAGAATGTTGTTAGAGGTGGGGAAAAAAGTAAAGCGGGTGAAAAGGGTGATGGTAGATGTTATTGCCCTTGTAAAAAATGTTGCCTCAGACGTCCCGTAAGAATTTTAATAGCAACATCTACAAAACATTGTAGGAAATATGGTCACATTAATGGAGGATCGAATGAATATCGTCCCATGGTAATTAGCTATATATTCATTATCTTTTTTTATTTTGTCAATTTTATATAAAATTATATATATATATTGTTTGAATGTTTGTTATAGTATACACTAATTTTGCATGATTGTTTGTAATTATAAAGTTAGAGTTGCCCTCTAACTTTCCATAGAATATTGCACCAAGTATTAGTAGAAATGATGTTGTACAAGTTGAGGAACATCATCATGACCAAGAAAATGAGGATATCATGGAAGAAGATGATGGGACAAATCAAGTTAATGATCCCATGGAAGAAGATGATGGGACAAATCAAATGATCCAAGATTTGTTTTTGTAGCCGGATGAGGATGGGGAAAATGTTGGTATTTATGATGAACCTCTATTAGAAAAGGCAAATGAATGACTTTATGAAGGATCAAGAGCAAATATTCTCTCCGCTACATTGTTGATGGTGAACTTAAAGGTTATGAATAATTTGTCGAACACTTGTATGACACAAATACTAAGGTATGTAATATGTTTCATCTCGTACTGTACATAAATGTTGATTTTTTTATATTTGTTTTTAGTGTTAATTAATGTGTAAAATAAGAGTGCATTTTTTACGATTAATATTCTCACATTAACTAGTTGTTTGTTATGTTGTAGATTGTTAGGTGAATTTTTGTTACC
>ML879137.1:0-10363 GCA_009831015.1 Picea engelmannii
CAGCAGATTCAGAAGGAGAAAGGGTCCCCCAAATATCCCAAAGATTCCTTGACTCCCCATGGTATGCATAAATCATTTGTGTTGATAAATTTGCAGGTTCCTCCTGAATTGAGTAAAACCAAGGCCAGGTTCTTAAAACTAAAAGCAACAAAGTTTTGTGTTGTGAATCAATCCTTGTATTGGAAGGATCCAGGAGGAATATTGTTGAGTTTTTTGCTGGAGGAAGAAGTAGATAAGACCATCATAGAATTCCATAAAGGCAATTGTGGAGGACATCATTATTGGAAAACTATTGTGCACAAGATATTGAGGGTTGGGTTCTATTGGCCTAGAATGTTTTCTGATGTCTACAAAGAGGTTTCAAGATGTCATGAATGCTAATTTTTTTATGGGAAGAGAAAATTGCAGCCTTTTACCTTGAAGGCCATCTCTATTGAAGCACCTTTTAGACAATGGGGCCTTGATTTCATAGGAGAAATTCATCCATAGTCTTCAATTCAGCACAAGTGGATTCTGAAAGCCACATATTACTTCACCAAGTGTATTGAGGAAGCTCCCACTAGGCAGGCCACAGATGTTGTTATCATTCAGTGTTTGGAAAACAATATTTTGTCCAGGTTTGGGTGTCCAATCAAAATCATTACAGACAATGCAACATCATTTAAATCCAAAAAGATGGAGAAATTTTGCAGTCACTACAACATAACTCTTGGCCACTCCACATCTTATTACCCTCAAGGTAATGGGTTGAGTCATCCAATAAGAGCTTAACCAAAATTATCAAAAAGTTGCTACAAGATAACAAAAAAGCTTGGCACAAAAATCTCATCCATGCACTATGGGCTGGCATGATCACTCCAAAAATATCAATTTCCACTTCAACCTTCTAGATTGTTTATGGCACAGAGGTGATTTTTCGTACTACATTAGGATTTATAGTGGTGATGTTGTTACAGGAGCAGGATGTTGAAACGGATACCACTCGAAGGAGAAAAGATGAACTGATCAATGTCCAACAGACAAGAGAAAAAGCCTTCAACAATTCTCAGTTGCACCAAGACAATATTAAAAAGTCTTTTGACAGGCATACCAAGGAGGATGATTTCAAATTTAGAAAACTCAGTATTGACATGGGATGCCAGAAATGAAGACAGGGGAAATCATGGGAAATTTGACCATCTATGGCTGGGACCTTTCAAAATTGTGGCATACCATGGGAATAATTCCTATATGATACATAAAAGTAATGGAGACATTGTTGGAGGAGGACCTGTGAATGGTTGGTTCCTCAAACATTATATCATTTAAAGGAACCATCACCCTTTCCATTCATTGTATATAACCATTTTGTTTTTCAATTGAAGCGGTTGAAATTAAATCAACAGAATTGAAGCCTGAAGTGAAGGCCCTAAGTTGTGCCAAGTAGATTTTGACTTTTTCTGAATAAAATGTTGGTAAATTCAGTTGCAAGAGTAAATCATAGCACAATGGGTAGGCAATCGGTCTATCATTCTTTTCTACCTCGCTGGGAGGATAACATCCCCAGTTGGAGCCCATGTTATCACCATAAAAATTTCGGTGTGAAATCTAGTTTTCAAGACTTAGCGAGGTGCTAAAATGATGTGGAGGCATGACAAACTAGAGGTCAGGGCCAAGTCTGGCAGGAGGAGGATATATATAGTAGGTGCTAAGCTAATGAGACACAAAAGGTCACAGATTTCAAGCGCGTCAGATCAACGTCCAGGGATTGTTTCAGGGGGAGGAGTTGCATGGAAGATATTTCTCAAAAGAGGGTCGAAAATTAAACCATGGTTTTGGGTCAGGACCACATGGCACCACTGGGTGAATTTCGGGGCGAGAAGTGGGTTGCCCCAAACCACTTCCTCGCAGCCCCAAAATCGGGAAAGTATATAAAAGGGCACTCGTCGTTATTTTTTTATTTTTCAAATACTGGAACGTTTAAAGTTGGCACGACCCCCCAATTCAAGCTAAAGCTCAATAGTATGCCAATATCACACCTTTTCTTCTCATTTACAGGTATTTTTCGTCACCACCATGGACCCTATCATAATGTCATTAGCATAACAAGACCTCATGTCAAACGAAGAAGCCCTAATTGATCGAGATTCAGATGTTTTCGACACTGAAATCACCATTTCTCCCATCTCTGTGTCTAGAGATAATATGTTTGATAATGTAGGGAAGAAGATACCCTTCCTTTAAGAATTCCAAACCACTATAGTCCCTTACGCTATCGAGGTTGTGTTCCCTTTCCCTGAATTCATAGGTTGGTGCACAGAGCAGTATTCATAGGAAGAAAAAGTTGTCATCAATAAGCATGGGTCCAAGGTCCTGTGTAGGGTAGAGATTTTGTCAATTTGAAGCACCCTCGGCATACCAGAGTCCTTCTCCGTAGTATCTGAACCATTCGAGGAAGACAATATGATTATGGTTTACAGAGAGTGTCCATCAAAAGTCAAAGACCTATTCTTACAAGCAATTTTCGAACCAGATCATCTTTGTGACACTTTGTCCCTGCTAATGAGTGTTAGTTTCATGGTTATTGAGGTTTAATGGGTTTGTTCCCTACTGAGTCAAATTCTAGGTCTAGATAATGACAAGCATGTGGTTGAGGTCAAGTTGGGTTTTCTGTTATCATTTTTTCAGTATGAGTCTAGTCTGTCAGTCTGTATCAACTTTGATCAATTCATAGCTGTTAACATCCACAAACTGCTAGTGAATTTCCAGTCACTAAGACATTTCAGATATTACACATACTTGCTGAACATTTTCCTGGAAAAAATTAAGAGAGAGTTCCCTAAAGAAACATTAATATCAACTGAATGTAAAAGGATCACATTGCTCATTTTCATCAACAAGGTCATGTCCATGATTTACAACTTGATTTTCAACGCCAACATACTAAGATTCTGGGATGACATGAGAAGCTATTTACAACCAAATCCATAAAACAAAGTGGGGGATTGGGTATTGTTCATGCATTCAACAATGATATGGGTTTATGGTTGTAATGGATCCCCCTATCTTCTACCTATTTTTATGACACCCAAAGTCTTTTCCCTTGAGTTCATCAGGCAAAGAATCATATTAGAGACACAACACTTCCTGAAATTACACAAGGCCTCCAACCTCAAATTTACTTTCATCATTGGACCCTTCATTATAAATACAAGATCGTTCTTATCTCAGGTCCAAGAAAAGCTCAAATATTTTGGTTTTGCATAGCTATATGGAATAAGATATGATCCACATCATATCATATCCAAGATAATACTGATGAACAAACAAGCCCCCTATGAGCATGAACATGTTGAGGGTTTTGACAAATTGGTAAATATAGATGTTTGTGTTGATATGGAAGTGATCTTACAACCAGCTCAAACAAAACAAGTGGAGGAAACCATGCAATTGGCTCAAACACAACAAACTCCTCCGAATCTGATAGTTAGAGTCCCCAAAGTAAGTGTTTACAACAAAAGAAGCAGTTCAGAGGCCTTGGACATCAGTAGTCAGCAGACTGCCCCTAAGAAGATGAAGATCACACAATCCCCACAGATAGTGTATCTAGAGGAGGAAGAGCCTAAAGAACAAGTAAATATGGATATGGTGGAGAGTGGCACCAACACTATAGAATTTGGGAAAGGAAGCAAGCTCCAAAGTGAAGGCAGCTCAATAACTTTCAGCAGCAAAAAACACATCTTTTATAAGGCATCTGGAGCAACCTATCAATCTAAAGAAGATTTGGCAAATCAATATGCTGAGAAAGGAAACTTGGCTATGGGTGAAATGAAGGAGTTAATCCCTGAAGTAGAAAATATATCTCATCATAAGTCTTCTCTGTTCACAGTAAGAGATATAAAGAAGAGGACATTTACTATAGCAGTTGGAGATGAAGACAAAGTATATGAGATCAAGCTAAAATATGAAAACATCAGTGCTCCAGAAAAAGTGAAATTTCACAGGAATACCACTGATATGTTGTATTCAGATTACTTGGGCCTAAGCCTAAAGAATTCAAAGATGTCAACTTATGAAATAAACTTGGAAGGGCGGTTATGGAAAGAAAAGGCATCCAATAGAGCTTAGAAAACTTAGGTCAATAGGCTAGAATATGAAGGCCCTCAGGGAGTGAAATCATCATTAGATGAAAAATACAAGCTGATTCAAATATTGAAGAAGAAACTAAAAATGTATGCCACAGAGCATCCATAAACAACAGAACTGGTTTCTCTAGAACATGAAAAGGAAGCATTTCAACAAGAGGCATTGAACTACAAGGCCAAGGTATTACATCTAGAGAAAGAAAAGGTGAATTGGTCACAAGGATCGACAAAATTACCAAACATGGTTGTATATGTACCTTCTACTATAGAAGTTGGGCCAAGCACTGAAGGACTAGTCCAAGATATGTCACAAGTTAGCCTGAAGGTCGGTGAAATCAAAGGGATAAAGGGAGACATAGAGAAATTGAAGAAATAAAAGAAAACAAAAGATGAGAGGATGGCTCAATTTCAAAAGGAGAATCAAGCTTTGCAAGAAAGGGTAGACAAGCTAGAGATAAGGTTGAGGGGCAAAGGACTGTTGTAGGGAGCCAAACAAATCATCTGGGATTTTATTGTTGCTAAATCTGCTAAGTTTAGAGTGTACTTAAACTTCATCGGTGATAAAGATAGCATGGTCATCACAGCCAGAAGCAGATGCACTATTGTGAATGAGACCTTAGCAAAAAACCATCAAAGTGGGCCCAAAATTACATAAACATGTTAAATTCCCCTACTGCAGAACTTCAGACCATTGGGGTCAAATATAGAACTACGTTGATCATCTGGGCTAGGAGGGTTATTTCCAAGTATAACCTACTAAAATAAGTCCAAACTAAAGCCACACAGATGGAGAAAAGTGTACATGAATTCAAGGATCTGTTTGAAGACTTGTTCATCAAAGGCCTCCCACCATTTTGGGATGGCAAAGGAAAATTGTATGATCAGGAGGAATACAACTCTTGCCTCGTTCAATGCAGAATGGATCACTTCAAGTTTGAAAACCTGGAGGAAAACTTGAAAGCAGAAACCTTGGTTGAAAATTTGATTACAGATTTTGAGATTTTGAATCAGTTCAAAACAGTAAAGATTGGACTACTAGTCATGACATATGCTTCTTGCATTGAACTGGAGATCCTAATCAAAGAAATGATGGACTATGATATCCCTTCCGACATTCAATGGAAGTAGATAGTGCGTCTGGGTAAAACAAAGTGCAGTTTTCCAGGAACCGGTAGATAATGCCCAGGTGTCACCGAATATGGCAGATCAGACAAAAGACTAAAACATGACAAGTGGAAAAGGAAGAAGCTGAAGAGTTAGAGGAATCAACAGTTTGTTCATGAAATGTTTTTCTAATTAATCATTGTAATTGGTTCCCATACTGAAACTGTCATGTGTAGTTATTGTAATCAATTTTAAAAGATGAAACGTTTCAAGTTAAGCTATTGTAATAGGTTTCTAACTGAAGGAACTCGAATTGTATAAGTATTAGAAGTTCCAAATGTATTAATGTTGGCAAAATTGCAAGGGCACCTTTTTAGTTGTTCGGAACTCAATTGCAATTTTCTGGAGTTGTATTTAATACATATGCAGAAGCCTTTGAAGTCTCTATGAAAAGATTCTAATGGTGGTGATATGAGTTTTGTCTTCTCTCTTTGTATGTACTTCCCGTGTTCTCTAATTTCATTTACATTGTCTTCTGTTTAAATTGGATAGTTTAAAGGCCCATAATTCATCTTGTGATGTTCTTGGCTTAAGCAATTTAAACTGTGTTAAGTTCTTCCTAACTAATTCATAATTCATTTCATTAATGTTGTGATGCAGTTACTTGCTTTCTTTTTCTTCTTACACTCTTCAAACTACAATTTATAACTGAAATTCAACACCTCACTTAGCCTTTACCCTCTGGAGATTTCTACCAGCCAGTCAGTTTTTCCATTCATTTTTAGAATTTTGACTCCATATCCCTCATTGTCCCTCCCCCTCCTTGCCAGCAAATTTAAAAAAACACCCAAAACCACAAACCTAGTAATTGATTGATTAAGAAACACCAAGTGACACAAGAGAGACCTCTCTGAGCTGAGCATGCTAGTACCTAGCTATAAAGTTGGTTTGTAGGTTACCTCTTTCTTTTTGTTATCATCTGAACAAATTTACAGAGTGCTAACAGCTTCTACGAAATGTCGGACACTATCTATGACAATGTTGAATGCCATTTCTTCAAGGAATGCTTCATCCATGGATCCATCGACTTCAATTTTGAAAACAGATGATGTTTATATTATCTGCATACTAACTCACCCACCATCCCATTAAATTATTTATTTCCCTATTAAATCCAATTTATCAACCCATAATTCTAATTTCAAGTACTAAAAACACAAAAATCCAAGTTGTATTCTATAGCCCGAGTGTTTGGTGGCATTATTTCTCAAGCTCAAAGTTTTTCAAACGAGCAAACAACTGGTGGATGACTCTAAAATGTTGTTGCATAAATGGCATACACAACTGGTGGATGACTATAGTGGTTATACATTTTCCCTAATATAACTTCAAAGTGCACACCTATAAGTGTATATTTCTTTTATGTGGATGGTAGGAAATATTCTTTGGTCAAATATGGCACTTGCGACTATATATGATAAGACATTGCATGTGCATAGGGTGATATGGTACAATATTATAACCAACATTTTGAGCAATGATGAGTGTTTAAACCTTAAAACCAATAATGAAGAGTATCCACACTAATTAAAAAAAATTGTTTCAAAATCCTCCCTATCATGGAAAATACACAGAGCATATGTGCAAGCCAAATTCTAAACCAAACCCTAACAACTAAAAAAAGAAAATAAAAAATAGTTTAGCAGTTTCGACCTCATGATATCCTAACTTCCAGTAGCATGTCCAAGCCAAAAACAAACATAAAACATAAAATCCCACCATATCACAAAGGTTGTTGTTGTAATATGTGGGATTACATGAAGGAGTTACCAGTAGACTTCACACATCATAATACATCATTATACAACAATATACACAAGCACAAATAGAAGAAGAGAAGGAAAAGACAAGTAATGGTAAGACAAACAACAATTATCTTTATATTATGATCAATACCACACCACATTTACATTAATGATCTCATGTATTTATACCTTGAGTCAATTAGCATGTAGTTACAACTTCTTTAACTACCCTAGTCGGTCAACCTGGCCTGATGGTCAATCGAATTACATTGCATATTCAACTTAATTTCACAGTCAAATGACATTACATTTCTTCAACTGGTGGGTCTAGTTGACCGATTCTACTAGGCCCTCTAACATATCCCCCACACCCAAATCCCACTTTGTCCCAAAGAAGAGGTAGATTTAGATTTACCCATAGAGACTTGTTGATTTTGGAGAATTGTGTCTATGAATCTGCTTCCTTGGGTATGCTATGGATTTTTACACTAGGAAGATGGTGCAAAGTTACCTTTGATCGAATTTTACCTTATCAAGGGGTGAATAACTTCATTTTGTGTTAATAGGTGGAGGTCCAACTCCTAATTTTTCAATGGTGCTATCTGATTTCATGTGGTGAAGCCATTACTATAACTTGTTTCTTATTTCCTATGGGGATTCAGAGCCAACACTTGTTTCTTGTCGAAACTTCGGTGAGTTGTGGCTCACCGCATCATGAGGAGATAGCCTTCCATGAAATCACTAGGTCTGTTGTCAGAACTATTGGTACGATTTCTCTATTTTGCAAAAACTTTGTTTGACTCAAAATACTTCTGCTCGAGCTGATTCTTGGCACACATGAATCTTAGTTTTACTATCAATGGTTTTTCTTATAAAAAAAATGGAAGATGTGATGAGCTATTCACATGAGTGAGAATGATGACTATGCCTTTTGGGTGTACAATGTGTAATGATTTCCGCTCGTGTGGTCCAATGTCCTTTTCATGAGGCTGGTTGACTTGTCATTGACTTGAAAATTGTCATCGACTGTTCCGACTGGGGACTAAATCCCAACATGTTGCTTATCGGTCAATGGTCTATACAAAACTAGTGTGCTCGCTTGCTTAATTTTGTTGGTCGACCAAGGGTGGTGTTGTGGACTGTGCTTCTGGGATTGGCTTGACTTTTAGTTTTTCTACTTGTTTCTACCTTGGTTGATTAACTGATATTTCCAACACTATTTCACTTGATTGGCTTGGTTGATTGACTAATGCGTTTGGACTTGATTCCTGTGGATTTTAAGTTTTGTCTAGTGTCACTTCCTCCATAAGTTCCCTCAATCATCTTTCCTCCTACATATTTTTTGACCAAGGGTGGTGTTGTGGACTACGCTTCTGGTATTGGCTTGATTTTTAGTTTTTCTACTTGTTTCTACCTTGGTTGATTAACTTATGTTTCCAGCATTGCTGCACATGATTGGCTTGGTTGATTGACTAATGTGTTTGGACTTGATTCCTGTGGAATTTAAGTTTTCTCTAGTGTCACTTCCTCCATAAGTTCCCTCAATCGTCTTTCCTCCTACATATTTTTTGACCAGTAGGGATTCTCTGCTTGTGATGATGGCATTGGAAATCTATGTTCAAGTGCTGGAGGTTATGAAATAGAATAAATTGGACTAAAAAAATGAAATTTTGGCATTGGGGGGATGCAGGTTAGCATTGTTGTTTCAGTGTTGGTCTAGTCTTTTGTTTGTTCAATCATTTTTGGTGGATGTATGATGCGAATTGTTGGTCTTGTTGCTCAAATGAATGCCATTCTTCAATAGTACTTGTGCTTGAACTCCCATGGATTTCAATTGACATAGATAATCCATCTTTTCTCTGAGAGGATCATCTTGCATTGGTTCCAAGTTTGGATTGTATTGTTCCTCCTTGTTATCGAACCTGTTTGACCATCTCTGCAATATGCTTTGAGGAAATCCCTGCTTCGACTTGTGCATTTTTTCCATCCTAGAACCATTGGCACTCTTGTGCTATTAGCTATGTCTCAACATAGGTGGATGGGTCGATCATAGTAGTTCTTATTTTTGTGTGTGTTGACAGGTCCAAAAGGCCCCATCAAGCAGGTAAGGGAGAATGCTCGATGGAAAGTCCCAATTAGACTCACTCTCATTTGAGGTAGTGTTTCCAACTAGTATATTGGCCTAGTTTCCAACCTAATTTAAATATATAAATCTGAATCTGAGAACCAAAGGTTCTAATATGAATTAAAACCTTAAACTAAAATAAAATGATGCTACCTGCATGTTACACATCAAAATGTCACACTTAAGTACCTCACCCTAAGTGTCGCAAGTGTCGTAAAAGTGTCATATGCACCTTGCTAAGTGTTGCATACACCTTGACACAATGAAATAACATATGTCACAATACCTAGTCATGTGGAGGAGAAATATATTATATGAAGGTCAAAATACTATGTGCACATGAATTATTTATTAATATTCATAAAAAGGAAATTAATTTAGTGTGAGAATGCACCTCACATTTAGTTTCCTAATCTCAAGGAGAAGTTGAGAATCTCATGGATGGTTGAGATATTTTCTCAAACCAAAATCCTAATTTGGTGGATCTTGAGAGATATTTCCTCCTTAAAATCCTTGAGATATATTGTCTCCCTAAAAAACTTGAGAGATATTTTCTCCCTAAAAATATTGGAGATCCCATTTTAGTGGATCTAGTGAGTAATATTCTCCATGGTGGATCTAGGGATTTCCATGGAGAAGAGAAGGAATATTAGAGGCATCAAACCTTTGATTTTGAAGGAATCTTGGAGATATCAGACTTATGATCATGGGATTCATGCAAAGGTTGGATGAGGAGAGCTTGGAGGAGTTGTCACTGACATCATTCGTTGCCTATATATGTAGGGTTGATACACAAGGTGATGGTGAAGGGGGGTCTTTTCCGTACTTGGGTCAGACATTGGTCAAACTCACTCGAGCTCCTTGGAAGGCACATCCACATATAAAACCGTGTGGGAACTTGCACCAAGGCATAAGTTTGTTAAACAGGTCATTAGCGTAACTGATCCACCCACTCTATCCCAACCCCTTCCTATATTGATCTCGAGATGTTGGATTCCATCACCAACTAGTGGTTTCATTGTGGGAAGGTTTGTTTGAATGTTTTCTTCTTAGATTTGTAGCATGTGCTGGTTTTTTTCCTTAGGTCGAGTCAATGTCAATGGAATCAATTCCTGGGAGTACCAATGAAGGAATCCCTTTTCCCAAGGAACCTTTCTCCTTTCCTTCTTTTGGAAACATTGGTTCTCCATGTATTGCCACACTAA
>WSFP011475845.1:0-16991 GCA_009831015.1 Picea engelmannii
CTATTACACTGAGAGGTTCCTCCAAGTAATGTGCCCAAAATGACCTCTTTAGTGAATTCCATTGACTTATAGCTCAAAATAGTCAAAATCCTGGAAATCATCGGAATGCAATGAAACGAAATCCAACCTGTGCGGAATGGCTCAGAATGATGGAATATGATCATCAATGCAAGATGGACCCCACAATGCCTCTCAAATACCCCTGTACTCGCTATAGAATCCATTTGGCTACTCTGGTCATCATAAATCTCTACCCTGCGATGATGTCCCAAAGTGGGGACATTACAGAATAGATGGCTTAGATGTTTGAACATCTAGTGAGCATAGTTGTGAAATAACAACTTGATTCCCCCTTTTCAATAATTTTTTCATGCCATTAGAGCTTATCACCTTACCGGGTTTCCCTGTGATACCTCTTAGCTCAATTTCTTTTCCTTCCAATGAAAATTTCATGAAAAGTTCTTGAAAATTAAAAGCTATTATTCCTAATGATTGTAACCATTGGATTCCTAGTACAACATCAACACCACCCATGGGTATAGAAATCATTGGACTATTCATTACATATTCTCCCATAGTAAGATTGATCTTATTGCATTTTCTTGAGCAATTGATAGTTCCTCCATCTGCAATCATTACTTGAAACTCTAGTGCTAGATATACAAAGCAATTGAGATCTTTGGCTAATTTATAGTGAATGAAATTATGAGTAGTGCCAAAATCAATTAGGACTATTACCTTTTTCTTTTTGATATATCCTTCGATCTTGAGGGTTTGAGGAGTGATAATTCTAGCCATTGCATTACACGATATCGTGGGAGTCAACTCTTCAGATGAAACTAATTCTACGTTTTCATCTTGAGATGGTTCTTGTTCATGTTGTTTTTCTTCTTCCTCTTCACAATCTATGTAGAATAATTTGTTCTCACCATACTTATGTCCCTTACTGTACTTGTTGTCACAATTAAAGCATAAACCTTTTGCTTTTATTTCCTCCAATTGTTGAGGTGTCAACCTTGTAGGTTGAGGTTTTTTAGAAGAAGGAGCATTATTCTCTCTATAGATGTTAGGATTGGTCCTTCTAGTAGCCATAGCCATATTTTTACTTTCAACATTTTGTTGCCACCCTAAATGCATTCTCCAATGATTTGGGTTCCCAAAGGAGAACCTCATGTTGAATGTTATCTCTTAAAGTTCCTATGAATACATCAATCAAGTGCTCATTTGGAATATTTGTTACCTTTATATTCAATCTTTGGAAGTTCTCAATGTGCTCTGTAACTGAACCCTTTTGCTTGATATTTATCAATTGGCTAAAGAAGGTATTTCTCCTTGTATCCTCATAGTGTTCTATCATTTCTTCCGTGAAAATTGTCCAATTTATGAGTGATTTACGAGAACAAATCCATCTATACCATACAAATTTATTGGGTTCTAAATATAAATAAGCAATTCATATATTTTGTGTATGTGGAACATTATGTAGATTAAATAATTTCTCCTTCTAAAGTATCCATGTGATAGGGACCTTGCCATCAAACTTCTGCATATCGATTTTTGGAACATGGTTGGTCCTGAACCAAAAGTTAGAGTTTCTCCATTCTTGATTCACCTTCCTTGTGTCCTCATCATGAATTTCATGGGAAACATTTTCACTTTCAGGTGTCCTCTCTATTACGAAATTTTTCAATCCTTCCATGATCTCCTCTTTTAAACCATCCATCTAAGTATTTATTGCCTCCAACTTAGCTTCCATCTCTTGTAGTTCATATTTTGTTACCGTCTTCTTTTGTAAATAATTTATGTCCCTACGCATTTCTTCACCTTGATCAAGAGTCCAATTAGGATTTTCTGGAGGCTTATTTGGTGTAGAAGTTCCCTTTTTGGGTGGCATGTTGGCCAAGTATGAATTTTGAAACTTGATTTTGAGGTGGTTCTGCTAGACAATATTTCTTCTGTTGTATGTCCAAAGTTTCAACCCTTCTGGGTATAAAACATTATTTTTTGTAGTTCTCTAATATTTCTTCTCTGCAATTCCACAAGTCTGATCAAAATTGGATGTGCCAAGTGGAATTTACAGTAACTTCCCCACAACTTGCTGATTTTTGGCCTTTCCAGGAGATCTCACTTGTATAGAGTGCTCCGCACAAAATAAATGATATAAAACTCTAAAACTGATACCCAAAACACTAAAGACCGTCTGCTATCCAATGAAACTAGTCTCACTCAATTTGGATACTCTAAGAAGAAGTTATGATTGTTTTACCTGGAACACCTTCTTGAGACTAGTAAATAGGACTAGTCAGATACCCTGTCTTCCACAGGGTGTATATACAAATTTAAGATGACCCAGAAGCTGAAATTTTTACCAAGGATACCTTAATAATTTCTCTGAATAGCCTCAGGATTTCAGGGTCTGCAACATGACATAAATTTGTTTATAGCGACAATTCCGCAATCACTCAATTCATGATGATTCCAAAACCCTATCTTTCACAGGTCTTATCTCTGAAATTATAAGGCCTCGGGAGCTGCAATGTTAAACCAATGTACCTTGATACATCTAATAAATATCCTCCAATCCTTTCCTTTTGAAACATTGTAGAAAAAATGTTATAGAGAAAATGCCAAGGTGTCTCAGATGTAGCAGCGAAACCCCAAGACCTTGAGCTCTGATACCATATGTTAAGAACCAAATGTCAATATAGCATAGAAAAACCTCAGAATAAGTACTCAATGCCTTGAAAAAGAGATAAACTCATATAATAAGCCTCTTCGAGGGGGAAACCTCCTTATGCCCACATAAATGTACAATTACAAGATGATTCAAAATGAAAATTTCTCCTTGGTATATATAGGAGACTAGGAGGTATAATTACAACTAATGGACTAAAGCTGACATAAATAAAATAACATTACTAATATAATATGCCCTAATTAAGGGGTAATGAGCCACTATTTAGGGATTAACACTTTGAGATTAAGGAAAACTTCCTCCAATGATTTCTCTCCACCTATATTATTCTACAATATGTTGTGTAGATCAATGTGGGTCTTCTTGTATATTCTTGATTTCCTCTCTTTCGGTGTTGTATTGTTGGCCTTCAACCAAGTTTTTAGGAAACCTTTTTCAAATTTGGACCACTTTGGAATTTGACACATTGTTTGAGGAAGGAGCGCCTAAGCGGATTTGAGATCGTGGATCTCATCAATTTTGCGGCCTATGTGGACCTAGTAAGGGGTCCTCTAGGGTTTTTGTAATGGGATGTCGACCCATGGGTTCTCCCATGTTTAGGCCTTATTGTAAGGGATTGTAAAAGTATACATAAGTAAGAATGTATGGTATAAGTAGTAGTATTTGTGAGCTAAGTGCAAGTGGTTCGAGTGAATTTGTGTAAGGGAATGTATGTGTGTTAAGGCTTCATGATTGAAAGAGAGTTGGCTATGTGCCTTGACCTAGTTTTGGAAGGAGGATTTGTTGCTCAGTGCACAGGTCTCCTGTCCCATGTGAAGCTTGACTCTATGGATTAGTGCACAGGAGTGAAGGAATGTAATATTCAGATGAATAATAAAGAGGCGAAGTGGTTGGTGCACTTAGCACCACTCTGGGGTGAACCATGTATATCTGGTGTCTTATGGTTTGCTTTGTGCAATGTTATATATGTTATATTTTTCTTAGTTCTTAGATTCGATGTGTAATGAATATGTATGTGTTCCTTAATTGCATTCCTTATGTAGAATGCTAGATCTTATTTAGAGTGCTAAGTGCTAAGTGTTTAAGGTGCATAATATTTTATTATTACTACTCTAGATCTATCTTAGATTATGTTCCGTGATGTCCATAAGGTTAATGAACTAATGTATGTCACTTCCTAAGAATTAAAAAAATACCCTACAAAGTGTTATTATCACAAATCTGTGTCCCAAATTGGTTACATGAACCTCCATCTTATAACCCCCCCTGCTTCTACCTCGAGTGAGACCTCGCCTGCTTTGCAGGTGTTTCTAAAAGGGCCTGTAGTCGCGGTTTTGTTGGTGCTTTTTTAAGCATTGAACCTTGGGTTTGCCCCTATGCCAACATGTATATTCCTTATTTCCTCTCTTCTGGTGCTCATTGTCCATTGGTGTTGCCTATTATTGTAATCCACTGGCATATATTAAGATCATTCATTTCAATTTTCCTTCATCACTTTCTCTTCATGTCTTCACTGAATTGAGATCAATGACATGATCATTAGACACTTTTCCTTTGAAGTTATAACTCCTCCTAATGATTTATCTCCCCATGTCTTGTTGTTCCTCTTACATCTTTCCTTCATGTGACTAGTTGGTTCTACCTATCAATATTCTTCTTTTTGTTGGATATGTGTTATATTCTTTGCACAAACAGAACTAGTTTTGGGTGGATTTTTTTTTTGTGTCCATTTTTGGGTGGTTTTTAGTTTTTGTGTCCATTTATGGGCGGTTTTTGACACATGTTTTTTCTCCGATGGTTTTCTATTTCCAGTTAAGGAATTAGGGTTGTTAACTAATCCAGGCCATTGGATTAGGGTTTTGGATGTCACTGGCTCCTATATGTATATTGTATTGTAAGCAATATATGAGGTGAATGAATATAGAATATGTTGGCTTTCCCAGTTTGGGTTTCCATGGGAAAAATATCTATGTAATGTGTGTATTGTCCATTGTATCTTTTATGTTCTTTTATTGAAAATATGTTGCAGTAAATAAATGTACAAGGTTAAAATCTAAACTTTTCTGAGTCATATCATTTACTGAGCATTATTCTTGATGACAATGCCAACACGTATTTATGCAATTCCTCTTGAGCTCATGCTTTCATCCACTTTCATGCATATTGTTTGATTCATGTCAACTATTCACTTCTAGACTTGCCATATATCTCATGAATTCATCTATGTTTGTATGTCATGAAACTATCCATGACTCTGATACTCAACTGCACATGATGTTGAACCATCTATCACTTTACTATTCTAAATAATTCTTCGAATATGCTGCAACCAATCACTACATATTCCTACTTTTCAAGTTGAATCAAATATGTCCATTAGTCTGCTCAATCTACAAATCAAACTCTACATGTATGCAACACGTACACATTCTCAAATATGTGATGAATGTATCAATGCTTAAATACATGCTTGGAATCCTCTATGAAATCATGAATATCTACCTCAAAAGTGTTTCAATGATATTCTTCGTAACTGCCAATTGACCTCTTCATACCTACATGGGGATGTGTTTCGAAAACTACTCCTTAATCAACCAATCTGTCATGAGGCATTTTGCACTTCTTCAATCAGACCATTCATAATCTACCTTCCAAAAATATACAAATACTTCAAACTACTTCAAATATAGTTTTGTAATCTATAATAGTTGTTGCTTAGACTCCCCCTCTTCAACATTCACATTTACTAGGAGTCTCCAAGCTAGATTGCTTAGAACAATACATGAAGTTTCTATGTTGTGAGGTCATCATTATGAGTTCTGACTTCTTCCTATTTAACTGTGGATTCATCATGATCTCTCACATCTGCAAATCCTATTAGACTGATAGCTAGGATTTCTTCATTCACCTACTCTTGTTGTTTTTTCTTTCTTCTCTAAACCTTCTTGTATATGATATCATTGTTTTCCTTCAAAGAAGACTCCATCCTACTTCTACAATCACAAAATATGTGTCCATAGTTTTGGCATTTGTAAAATTTAATATTGTAGGGATCCAAATAAACATATCTTTCTTGAACATTTCTTCCATAGCTCTACAATATACAACTGTATTTGCAAAGTTGTTAAAAGTAAAACAATAACCTAGAAATAAACTTTGATACCGAAGAGAACATGATCCTCTTTGTGATGCAGTTTGTTTGAATTCATGCCTTCACTGATCATGATCTTTTATTTTGTTGTTTACTTCAAAATGATTGAAGCTTCTTTGATACCTAGAGGTAGAAGGTATTCTTGGAGATACATATCTTATGCATTCATTCCTATTTGACTATTGTTGACCATGATCCTTTTCTTTGAAAATTTCTACATAGTTCTTAGCCTTCTCTTCATTCTTCTTTTTCGGCACCCTGGAAAACTTCTCTTCCATCTTCTCGCAATCTTCTTCTTTCTTCATCATCTGGATATTCCTTTACTTCTTCCATTATATTTTTTTCTTTAAGTCAGGTTTTCAAGGAGATGATTTCTTCTTCAAGTCTTCTTTATTGTTGACTAAATTTTGCTTCAATCTTGTTTAAGTCCTCATATATGTCCATGAGATGACTTGTCAAAATTCCTTCTCTATTTTTTTCTAACTTTACCTTGATTTTTAAGTGAGAAACTTCTTCAAAAAAAAAATTGGGGGTTTTTGAGAACCTTCCTTTATCTTGATCAATTCATCCTTGAGTGACTTGTTTTTCTTCCTTTCTCTTTTTAGATCACTTAAGAGACCGATTAATTCTTCTTCGATATCTACTTCACCCTCTTCTTCTTCTTCATTATCAAGAGTTCATTTATGAGTTTCCATTGCCATAAAGTGCACCCTTTTTTAATCATTTTCATTATCACTATCCTCATCAGATGAAGAACTATCTTCTTTTGAGTAGAGTTTTTTCTTGAAGACCTTTCTTTTATTTCCTTTCTTGTTTCCCTTTTGATATTTCTTTTCTTTCTTGGGAAATTCTTCTTCATCACTATCATAATTCTTAGCATACAGACATTTAGAAGAAAAATGACCAATTTTACCATAATTAAAGCACATTAAGGGAAGCTTACCTTTGTACTTTCCAGTCCCTCTCTCCAACTTCCTTACGAAGTTGGATATTTCTTCATCTTCATATGAATCATGTTTTCAGCTGCAGTTTGACTTTGACTTTTTCTTATTCTTCTTTGTCTTCTTGGATGCTTTGAAATTTGCTTCCTTCCTAGATGGATTATCTTGCTCTATTCTCATTTCATAAGATGTAAGGATTCCATGTAACTCATCCATACTCAATGTATCAAGATCAACTCTTTCTTCTAGAATTGAAATCTTAGGATCAAATCTCATTGGAAGATACCTTACTACCTTGTGAACAATTATTGATTCTTTAATTTCTTATCCTAATCCTTTAATAGAGTTACTATTTCATCAACTCACAGAAAATAAGATGCAATATCCAAAGTTTCTTAGGTATGGTACATACAATAGGAGGTACTCTCTGCTACATAGACAATATTAAAAATATGAGTTCTCTCTCACACCATTCGAACCCTCCTTCAGTCTTATAATGATTATCTTATAGCCCAGATTGTCATTAACAACTTTACAATTCAAATAAAAAGTCCTTCATAGGATTCTTGTGCCTAAAGGTGGAGTGGCTACAACTGTACAACATAAATAAAACATAATTTTATATTTTAGGATGATGTTGGCAACATTTGCAACATTTTCTTTATGGTTGTTGAGGTGTCTATTTGAATGCATTTTCCTTTGGCAGGTGGCCTCCCATATTGAAACTGATGTTCAGAATATTGGTACATATCCATATGGACATATTAGATTTGTTACTCCCTCCAAAACTCTGAAACATGAATTTGCAACGCCACTTCGCAACGCTTGTCTAAAACAACCAGTTCGGAGCACCAGGCGTTGTGAACGTTCTTGTAGTGGCTTGTTTGGTTTTACAAAGGATTAAAACACCCCAAAATTGTCTCAAGTGTCCCAAAATGTTGTAACAACTTCATACCTTGGTACATGACTATAAGAAAACATCCAAATAACTAATCATGGTTTACAAAACATAGTCATCCTCAAAAAGTTGTAAAAATGCATAAAACAAGAAACTTAACCAAAATTGATATTGGTTATAGAGTTTCAAAATCTTCATTTTTTAACTGTGGATCTTCTCTTGGTAGAATTATTAGCAATCATGTCCATATTTCTCTTGGCCAACTCTTCTTTAAAAGGATCTAGCTATGTCTTTAACTTTCTGATTTGAGATTGATGAGATTTGTTTTATCTGTAGAGATTTATGAGCTACCTGTGGAGGGACAGGAACCTTTAGGCTATAAATATGGCCTTATCAATGGTATCATGGTACATTCCCATCACCTCCTTGATATTGTTTATTGAATCTAAGTCTTCTTTCTTCAATTTATTAGCCTCAATCCTTTCTTCTATAAGTTGTCTCTTGAGCCTCTTGAAAGTGGGATTACTTTAATGTTGAGGAGTAGTGATATCAATAATTTCAATGGGTTTCTCAAGAGATTTGGATTTACCTTTCCTCTAGGATGAGGTCTCTATTGCTTCATCCTTCATATGAACATTTTTCTTAGTTTCTTCTCTAGTAAAAGGCCTCCTAGGCTTAACCTTGTTTGAGACAATGGGTGAAGGAAATACAAGATTTCTTCCTATTAGACCTGTGGATTTTCTTGAAGGGACCTCAATAGGAGTGGGATCTTCCATGGGTGAAGCTTCCCTGTGTGAAGGTTGTGAGGGACCTCCTGCTTCTGTTTCACTTGTTTCTCTGTCATCTATATCAGTTATAGCACCCCTTTTCTTCTTGCTAACCTATGAAAACATAGTTCTCTCAATATGATTAGGGATTTTTATCTTGGACTGTGGAGTGGGAGCAACATTTAGCTAAAAATATGATAAAGTGAGGAATGTTTCCCAATTAGTATTTGTCTTTCTCAAATCTTCCATCACCAACATTTTAATAAGGCCATAGTGAAAGACACTAGTGTCTACTTGCTTAGATTTGTCTTGAACTATGTCATTCATCTTACCAATGCTTCTAAAGAGGTAAAAAGGGAGGTTCATTTATTCTTTCCCTGTGAAGTGTAATAGTATCCTGATGTGGTATTTGTATACCATGTTAAATCTCCCCTCACAGGTGAAATACCTTTGGAAAACCTTCAACATATTATCAAAACCTTGAAGTATGTGGCTTATAGGTACCCCTTTGGACAAGTTGTCTCCTTGATGTTACACATCAATATTACTCAATTTGATAAATGTCGCATGTCCCTCTCAACTGTCGTAAGTGTCGCATGTTCCTTACAACTGTCGCAAGTGTTGCATGTTTTTCACAAGTGTCGCAAACATCAAACAAAGCATACGGCCATGATGAAGACACTAAGGAGACACTCAGAATACCTCAGACACTTGATTTGGACGAAGGAGAATTATTAAATGAAGTCAATAATCTCTTGCCACCTGAAATGAGCTCTTAAACTAGGGTTTTGAGGGAGAGCGCTCCCCTATGGCACCCTTAGGAGCACTGGAGCTCCCCCACAAGGTACTGGGGAGCATTATAACAACAAATCACCCCTCTGAAGGAGTGCTACCCATCTTTAGAGCGTTGGCGCCCCCCTTGAGCCTCCTAGGGAGCGTTATAGTGCCCTGATGTCCCTTTTGAGGGAGCACTGTCTAATCTGGGCAGTGGTTGATTTGTTGAGGAGAATAAGGGGAGGATATTTCAAGTTTGGAAGGAATTTGCATTCGAATTCTTGGTTCAATCAGGAGATCCCTTATCTAAGGAGGGAATTCCTCAACCTACCCTAAAGATACCTCAAGAGGTTAAGCATCTCTTAGCCTATATAAGCAGGCTCTATGATGCTGAAAAGGGGGAAGAATTGCTAGCATGAAACCTATGATCTCATAGGAAACACACAGTGAACTGGAGGAGAGTTATCAGCGAAGCTTCCATCACCTAGGTCATGGATCTTTTGAGAAAGGGTTAGAGAAAGGAGACTTGACGAAGTTGTCGCATTCACATCTACGATTGTAAGTTACTGTTGTCATTGTTCTCATTGATATGAGACACTTGGCCTGTTTCTTTCTAGTTTGTGTCTTATCTTACATGAACTTATCGTTGATAGATAGATCTATTTTCAAGCTAATATCAATAGAGTAGGAAGTGGTCGTACTTTGTTTGTTTACAAGGCTCATCGGGGAGCGAAAGATTGGAGCTCAACTCAGAGCATGCAGGGACAAACGTCGATAAAAAGGTACTTTTGTTCTCCTTCCTCCTCATGCATTAGTTTGTATAGATCTGAAAGGAATTCAGTGTCCACATTAAGCACTTTCTGTCTTAGAGTTAAGAGTCTATCTCTTCAAGGCAATCTACTTGTCCGCAGGGAGATTTTCCTACAACAGAAACTGGCGACTCCACTGGGGAGTCCTCGAATCAAAACTTCTTGTTTTGATTTATCCTCATAAACCTTGTCTTACCCCTTTGATTGTTTTCATACCTAGTTCACCCCTCTTTGATTGATTTCATGAGCTGATTGACTCCCTACCCCATTACACTCAGCTTGATTGTCGAGACTAGACTGCAATTTTTGTATTTTTTGACATTTTTAGGAACTTTCTGAACCTGACGCCCCTGTGGCTATGTTAACAAAGCACCATTGCTCCTTGAGTGCCTTACATAGAGAACTATAACACTTCTTTCCCTTTACAACAAAGCACCAACCCTCTTTTGGCAAAAAAAAATTCAAAATTGCTCTTTTCATGGTTTTACCTCTGTGTTTCACTTGCTGAGTCCCCCTGTGAGTCAATGCTTCTTCCTTTTCAACTTTGACATTCTTTATTATGAGGAACAAACACCTTGTTGTTTAGATTTTGTAGCCTTCTTCACTATTGTTTTTGAGTTTTTCTGTTGTTTGGAGTTTTGAAACCCATGCATTGTCTTTCTCTCCTTTTTGACTGAGCGAGAAACTCTCGTGAAGGACATCAGAATCCTATGGATCTTTTCATTTGGTTTTAGTTAAGGTCATTGTTCTTCGACTTTTATTTTGGTGTGAAGTCCTTGATTTTTCTTTGATTTTTTTTCTTTTCTTTCACTTCTCGTTTTGATCACAACGAGAGGGTGTATTGTTTGTACGAAACCTGCTTGTGTTGGTCTGATTTTCATTGATCCAAAAAGATAATTAGCAAGATGAGCATTGTTTTGAATTAACCATTATTCACATAAAAACAATAAAGAAACATCTTCATGATTGATTTTGCATATTAGAAGGTATTTCAAAAAGTTTTAGCGCCACATCGGATTTGATTGAAGAAAATTTGTTTGAGGACATTCCTTATTAGTGCTTGTTAGTGAAAAGAACTCTCTCTCTCTCCCTCAGATAGATGTTCATTGAAAATAAATGAATGCTTATCATATTTGATGATTTTTTTGGAGACTGAGTCATAATTCCATCTGTTTCACTTCCATGCACCCCTTTTTGAGTAAAGAACAACTATAAAATGAACGCTAATTAAAAATTATTTAGAACATTTTATTTTTTAGGATTCTCCACCAATAGTAGACTAGGACTAGTACTTTGGATTAGGTTGTGAGTATACCTCTCCAAAGATTCCAAAACAAACATTAGCATCCTGAGTTAGGGAGAGTCAAATCCAATTGTCATATAAGTCTGCCTGGGATCCCCCTCTCACACAGGGGTTACGCACGAGGTCGCATTCAGGAGAGCTACGGAGATTATCCCTCTATGGTTTGACTGATTGTAGAGGTCAGATCGTATTATGGGGATCACTTAAAGGTAAATCCACAATTACTGAGTGGAAGCCTTTCAAGTTGATTTCAGACTAGATACCTTGCCCCTACGTTCGGATTGGATTGTCGACTATACCCGCCTAGGGGCTGACTGTGAATTGGTAACCTCAGTGGCCATAATATTTAGGGTCTTACATAAGGTGACAGTAAAGGGAAGTCTCACTGTACCTGGAGCAGACATTGGTCAAACTCACCCGGGCTCCTTGGAGGGTAAATCCACAATTACTGCATGGAAGCTTGCATCAGGGTGAAAGTCCGTTAAGCAAGTCTCCATTGTAACTGTTCCACCATACCCCCGCCCCTTCTTGACTTGATCACGTGACATTGGATTTCATCACCAACTAGTACAGTCATCGAGAGAAGGTCGTATTTGCTTGGTTGTGATTCTTAGATTCTATTAGCGTATGCTATTTCTTTTCGGTAGTTGGCCATAGATATTTTCTACTGACTCTTCTTCGCCAACATCGACCCTCCACATCATTCACAGAGGCTACAGGGACTTCCTCCAGAAAATATGGAAGGGAACACCCCTTTACCCCCTCATTCTACGGAGGAATCTCCTCAACAGAGCGAGGTTCAAGACACTACAACTTCCCAAGAAGAAGTTCCCACTCCTTTAGAGAATTTTCTAATTGTTTCAGAGTCTCAAGAAGCTTTACGCATTTCGGAGGGATATGAACGACGTGTCCTCCAACTGAATTCAGTTGGTGAATTTGTTGTCGTCAATCCTTCTGACATTCTGACTGGGTCTCATTCAAACCCTTTAGCCGACGACCCCTTTTGGACCACAGACATTGTTCGAAGTCCACCACGCATGGTGCGGGATATTTATGGAGCAGGAATAGGTGCCGACACACCTATTACCTACACCGTACCCCTAAACCATTTTATTGGTACCACCATTTTTATGGCCACACCATCTGTTGGTCCGAACACATCATCCCTAGGCCCAAGGTCTACTTTTCCTCTCGAGACGACCCATTCCACAATGGTCCCTCACATTCCAACTATCCCTGTCGGTAATGCGGTGGTTAGCCAAGCTGCAATTGGCACACCAGTAACACCAAGACCTGCATCATCACTCCCTTTTGGGTACAGAGCACTGGATTTTACCACTATCACTACTACCCAAGTTATGACGGGAAGTTCGATACCTATCCAACAACCCGGAGGGACCGATGTTGGTGGTCTTAATTCATTCAGTGGTACCGGTCAGTCATTTACGTCTGGTTCTCAAATTTCAGGAACTCTACCTCAAGCTGGGGGGAATCCTCCCACTGGAGGAAAACTTCCATTTGGAGGGCACCCTCATGCTAGGGGGGCAGCCTCAATCCGGAGCCCACCATCAACCGTATGGAAAAAATGTTTCTACCACACTGAATCCATGGAATATCCCTTTTCCAGGAAACCCACAATTCTCGGGGGGACACAATTCGCAAGCTCCACAACAACCTCGTTATGGACAAACACCAAATCCAACTTATAATCCTCAAAACCCATCCGGTTATCCTCCACTCGTGCATGTTTCTCAAAACACCTCAAATCCTGTGTACCCTGGTCAACACCAACCTCATACAAGAGGGCCCACTAGTTAAAATTATCCACATAACCCAGTGTATGGCCCTACTGGTGTCCCTATGCCACACCAGTATTACCCACATGTTAACTGACAACTACCTTTCCTAGCAACCCTGGATCTTCCAAACTTGTCTCAGTTAATGAATGATCCTATTTTTCATTCTCTGGTTTGGCCAGCTATTCCAGCTAAACTTCCTTCTGATATCCCAAAATTTGACGTAAAGTCCGGAGAAGACCCAAAAAACCACGTGATGACTTTCCATTTGTGGTGTTCATCCAACTCCCTCATGGATAATTCTATACGTTTGCGTCTTTTCCAACGAACGCTTATGGGTTCTGTAGCAAAATGGTATATTGAACTACCATGTGCCTCTTTTCACGATTTCAACTCTCTCTCCATGTCTTTCCTCACACACTTCCAACTACCCATTCGATACGAGATGGGTACTGGACATTTGACCTCCCTTCGTTAGACAACCTCCGTGCATATCTCCGATCATATTCATGAATGGAGAAGACGACAAAGGCTAATCAAAGCGGTCATTCCTGACCAATTATTAGCGGAATGGTTCACTAAATCATTGTTACCCCAAATCGCTCGTGATGTTGCGATGGGTGGTGTAGTCACCAAGGAAGAAGCTATTTCTCGAGCTCAGTACTTAGACTTGGTTTATTCGCAATATGGTACTCTGTACGAGTTGATACCGAATGCTACCCGTGCCACTAATGATCCATCCAAACCATCATCTACATCGCACGCGGATGGAGTTATTGTCTCTGTCAAAACCCAATCTACTTCCCAGTCGACTAGAACAACTCAGCGGCCCGCTTCGACAGCTGCTCCCAGTCCGACTGCACCCTCTTCTACCCCCCCCTCAAACTCAGGTCTCTGAGGTGAATGCGGTCTAATCGACCCCTTCACAACAACTTGGGGGCAAGAAGAAAGAGAGAAATAAACCAAAGAAAAACAACAACAATGAACAACCAAAGAATCAACCACAAACCCCTGCTGTCAGAAAACAACCACAACGAAAACTGAAATTCCCATGCCTCATTTGTGGCGACGATCACTACACTCGATACTGTCCACATCACAATGAAGTGGCCAAACTTTTTAAGGGAAATTCACAGCCCGTTGTTCTTACTCAGCCTTTTCCACAGCATCAATCTTTGGTTGCTCAAACTCCCACTGTAGGGGGTAGTTCCAACCAATCCCATCATGAGGCCTCGACAAGCGCCCACATTTACATTTTTAACGGGATTAATCTGACCACTTTCACTGCGACATATGACATGCCAGTTAAACCTGATAAGCCGAAGACTACTAATGGTTCTGTACCAGACCCATTACCATCTTTCGTTAGTCCTTCGTCTGCTAACCCTCCATCCGGGCTACTTCAGATTGAGAAACCTTCGTTTGACTCCATTTTACGCCCTCCTAAGAGCACTATCTGGAAATCCACCTTTAATCCTAGTTTGTGGGCTGCCCAAAACTACAACATCGTTGACGATTTGGCTCAAGCACTGTGTACTATGTCTTCTTTGGAAGTTCTACAACACTGTCCCAGCCAACGTAGAATGCTCTTAGCCACCATCGATGCTTTCGATCCCGAGTCATCGAATAACCTCACGTTTAATCTGGATGATCATCAACCCCGACTCTCTCACCAACTAGCTTTTCAAATCAATGTTGTTGTTCACAATCAACAAATCCACCGAACTATCTCGGATGAGGGAGCCTCTACTTGTGTCATGTCTTTAACTTGTTGGAAAGGCTTAAAATCACCTTCCCTTAACAAATCCCCTATGATGTTACGTTCTTTCGATGGCCGAGGTTTTCATCCACACGAACTTTTACAATCCTTAGTCGTTCAGTTGGGCGGAAAAACTATTACCGTTGATGTCGAGGTGGTCGATGCCCCCCTCGATTACAACCTACTACTTGGAATAAGTTGGTTCTATGCTATGACTGTCATTGCCTTGTCGGTGTTTCAATGTGTGAAATTCCCCCATCAAGGCAAAATTTTCACTATCGATCAACTCAATTTCTACACACCTGACGCTCGCGCCCCTGTCACCAACAACATTCCTTTTCTGGGAGACCACCCAGTTACGTATGAAAGCATTGGTGTTGGATCATTGAAAGATTCTAGCCTCATGGGTACCTTCCCGACACCACTTCCACCCATCGCGCATCATATTTCCACCGTCAATATGATCTCGACTATGCCTTATCAATCCTTGGAATCATCTGATCCTTGGGTTGTACCTAGTCCTATGGAATTCGATGTGCTCGGTGACACTATTCCACTTAGCCCAGCCGAGGCTGCATACGTAGATATTCAATCTGCCTCTCCCTGCCCGGACAACCCACATTCATTGGCACATGATGCCTACTCAATGCCTTCATGGTTGGATTCCCTATCATCTGCAATCGATTCATTTCCCAAATTTTCCCTTCTGACGAATCTATTATGGAGATGCTTAGTATTGACAATCTACCTTGGGATGATAACCATCATTGATCCTCTTTTCTTCCGCCTTTGGAAGAAATCCACCAAGACATACACTTTGTCTTCCCTCCCGATGTTACTGATGCTCCGCAATATCCCATCCTCACATAAGATACTCTCTCTAAGGGGAATATGGGTAACATTTCTACCACGATCGTTATTGATATTTCGATCAAAGAAGGTTTCATGGAAAACATTAACCTTGGTGCTAATTGCACACCCGAAGAAGTGGTCTCTTACATCGCTTTGTTTAAATAATTCCACGATGTCTTCGCTTGGAGCTACGAGGAAATGCCAGGGATCGACCCTTCGATCGTTGTGCATGAAATCAAGACTTACCCTAGTGCGAAACCTATTCGACAAGAACTCCACCTAGTTCATCCCAAGAAAATCGCAGCTATAAAGGTAGAAGTTGAGAAACTTCTAAAATATGGCTTTATCTATCCTATCCCTTTGACAGAATGGGTCTCCAACCTTGTTCTGGTTGCCAAAAAACAAGAAACCATCCGTGTTTGTGTTGACTATTGGGATTTCAACAAAGCTTGTCCCAAGGACAACTACCCTATGCCCTTCATCGACCAAATCATCAATAATTGTGCGGGGAGTGTAATCTTCTCTTTCATGGATGGATTCTCCAGGTATAACCAGATTCAGATCTTACCTGCTGATCAACATAAGACAACCTTTATTTGCCCATGGGGAACTTTCACCTATCGAAAGCTACCTTTTGGTCTCAAAAATTCTGGTGTTACTTTCCAGCAGGCCATGTCGTATGCTTTCCATGATATCAAGCATATCACAGAACCTTACCTCGACGACTTACCTGCCCACTCATCCAATCGATCCGATCATGTTGATCACTTACGGGCTATTTTTCTTCGATGTTGGTTCTACCGTATCTGCTTGAACCCACATAAGTGTATTTTTGTTGTCGAATCCAGTCGACTCCTTGGTTTCATTATCTCTAAAGATGGGATTAGGGTGGACCTCTTAAATATTAAGGCTATTCTAGCCTTACCCCCACCTACCAATTTAACCCAACTCCAAAGTTTGCAAGGCAAAGAAAACTTCCTTCGTCGTTTCATCTGTAACTACGTTGAGATAAATAAAGGATTCATGTGGTTGTTGTAGAAAAACACCCCTTTCATATGGGATGACATCGCTCAATGGTCATTTGATGCTCTCAAGAACGCCTTGACCCACGCACCTTTGTTGCATCCTCCAGAGTATACAAAGGACTACATCCTTTACTTAGCCGCCTCCACTTCCACTATTGCAATGGTGTTAGTTCAGGAGGACCCCAATGGTGAAGAACATGTGATTTATTACCTGAGCAAGA